>LWMJ02000411.1:23910-61378 GCA_001693035.2 Taenia asiatica | reverse complement strand
AGATACGAGAGTGTGGTCTTGTTCTGGTCATCAAGGTTAAAGTGTTTGTAGCATTTGGGAAACACAACCATATTTTTTTACTCTGGCGTTCGATGTAGCATCCGATCTTCTGCACTTTCTTCCAAATTTTTGGAGTTTATTTCAACGGCAGTTAAAAACTGGATGCTAGTGTTTAGGCTGTTGTTACCGCAGTAAAATTTTTCGCAATCTAGTTGCTACTAAAAATGCTTAAACAATGGCGACAATTTTAAAAGAAATAGGCAGAATTTTCAGTAGCCTTCGTGGGGTAAAGCAATCGTTAAATCATTCGCAAATTTGCACTCGTTGGCTTGACTCTGCTCTCAAGTAATTAAGGAATGGTGAAATTCAACCGTTTGCTAGTTTAATTTTGTTCTGCTTTTTAGTCTGTTTTACTCAATTTATCTGCTTGAAACCGCACATAAATTTTACTAAATAACTACTGAGCTTATAGAGCAGAGTAGCAAAAAGGAAAGACAGCTGGTGTGCTTTCCTTTTAAGAAGTCGTACGAATGCGTTGTGCCTTTCTGAGCATGCAAATTCCTATACTTTCCTAAAATGCCTAATCACTTTTGATTTCCTCTGAACAATCCTTTTAGGCATTGATAGATACGCAGGTTGCGTAGCGCTACAAAAAATACCAGATCAACAAGTGAATACAGCAGTGCAATCAGCCTGATGCTCGTATACACAACTATGACTGATCAAATGGTCATGATGCTGGCAGAATCAATACACAAACACCGTTGAGACTGTCCTGTCAAGTAGCAGTGTAACATACCATTAAGTCAGAGGCCAAGCAATGTAGGCATTTCGAACTTAGGAAGTAGCAGATCCTCCTAAAGGCGTAAGTAGAGAACCATGGCCTAATCACTTTATATCTCCTAATGCTTTTGGTAAGTAAATGACACGGTCATGTCAAGGACTTACAACACTGTGCAGCATACGCAACATTAACTTGTACTCGCAATTCGCCCGATCCATTGACAGCGCATGGCGAAGTTGAATAAGAAAAAGAGCACTAAATAGACGTGTTTGAATAGAATGACGCTGCCTGACACGGTTGTTAGTGTTCATGATATGATATCGGTTATGGTAGGATAGGCCTGCGAAATGATTGCCAAGTGATATTATCCTGTGGATAGTGTAGTAAGGCGATGTATTTGTAAGGTGTGATTGCAACACGTCTAGCTTACTAGCTCGTGTGTTGAAAAACGCAAAATTTTTCCATCCTCAGTGCAAAATTTAGATACGAGAGTGTGGTCTTGTTCTGGTCATCAAGGTTGAAGTGTTTGTGGCATTTGGGAAACACAATCATATTTTTTTACTCTAGCGTTCGATGTAGCATCCAATCTTCGGCACTTTCTTCCAAATTCTTGGAGTTTATTTCAACGGCAGTTATAAACTGGATGCTAGTGTTTAGGCTGTTGTTACCGCAGTAAAATTTTTCACAATCTATTTGCTACTAAAAATGCATAAACAATGGCGACAATTTTGAAAGAAATAGGCAGAATTTTCAGTAGCCTTTGTGGGGTAAAGCAATCGTTAAATCATTCGCAAATTTGCACTCGTTGGCTTGACTCTGCGTAGTGCCTTTCTGAGCATGCAAATTCCTATCCTTTCCTAAAATGCCTAATCACTTTGGATTTCCTCTGAACAATCCTTCTAGGCATTGATAGATACGCAGGTTGCGTTGCGCTACAACATATCCCGGATCAACAAGTGAATACAGCAGTGCAATCAGCCTGATGCTCGTATACACAACTATGACTGATCATATGGTCATGATGCTGGCAGAATCAATACACAAACACCGTTGAGACTGTCCTGTCAAGTAGCAGTGTAACATACCATTAAGTCAGAGGCCAAGCAATGTAGGCATTTCGAACTTAGGAAGTAGCAGATCCTCCTAAAGGTGTAAGTAGAGAACCATGGCCTAATCACTTTATATCTCCTGAAAGGTAATTTTGAAGCGCCTGTCATGCTAGCATTGGGCGTTAAAAGGCATGGGAGGGTTTGAGACTAGGGAGCACTCGAGCGAAAGTCGCAAGCAAGTCTGACCTTAAGGCAAGTGTACTGAATTTGATAGCTAATTATTGCGGTTACATGTCTACCTCTTAGACAATGTAGGGAGTGATTCTTTGTTCGCTTGCATTTTTTGTGCATAGTAGATCTGGTGCTCACTTATCACTGCATAGCATTAACGCCATTTGTCTACATTGCCAGAATTGTGGTTCCGACTATAGAGAACGAAGTAACTCATTGAAGGGAATCGGGCAAGCAGACACACGAATTGAGACAAACTTAAGCTGCTGACGAAGTTACCTAACAGCAGCTCTTAATTTGCAAGCAAAAGAAAGGATGTGCAGTGGTAATACACATTTCGATGATGGTACTTTATCACCTGAATAAAATTCTTGACATTATTTATAGCACACATCCATCTCATTTTTACCATCAATATTTTTGTTGCACTTTTAATGATCCGGTGACTTGTAGGTGATGCTGATGGACGGTAGTCCACCCAGATATTGCGCGATCTACGATTAGGTGTCTTTTACGCTCCTTAGTTGGCCAATTTTGCAGTTCGAAGGCTGTCACCTCTAATTTGCTCTTGCCTCTAAGTCATGCAATAAACTTGCCATTACTCCACACACTTGATGGATTGACGTTTAGTTGGAGACCTGGGTAACTGGGTCATCGTCTTGACACCCCACACGATCCCTTCAACACGATGTTGTTTCACGAAAAAACGCTCTAGAAGACGCCATCTTTGACGTGTCGTGTGCAAGTTCGTAGAAGTAATTTGTGAGGAGGGAAAGAGGAGAGAGGCAGAGAGGACACTCTCGCTTCACCATAGTAGTCATGCCAATATTCGATATCTCCTCAGTTTTGACTCACCTTCTGATTGCCTTTGGATGTCAAGCTACAGTTTGCATTATCTTGATCAGGACTACCCTCCGTTTGTAGGTACGGAGTGCGTCTTTCTTCCCACCAAGTCACTATAAGTAAGGCTATTACCTGAGTTTAAAGCAATAAAGGTGATGAGGGCTAATTTGAATTTATTTAGGCGATGCAGCCACCAACGCATGGTCAGGCCGCTTGACGGAAAAAAGCACACATAGACCGTCTAGACACGATCATGCAACTGAGGTGCGGGTGGTGAGTCATCAGGGGAGGAGATGAAGGCATGTCAATCAACAGTGCAGAAAGGGAAAAACGGGGGCTGGGGGCGACCAAAGTGCACTGATCACTTGAATTCAATATACCCACCCATCCACATACCGACTTAGTGATAACGGCACTCATTTAATCAATATGGGGACGAGCGATGGAGATGAGGTAGGGTGACGAATTGGTGGTTTTGTATGTGTAAAGTTGCTAAAAAGGACACAGAGGAGAAGGCGAGGAGGTTGAGAACGAGGAGGAATAATTTGTACTTTTAGCACTATGAGTGACAAGCTCTTAACTGCTGAGGCGCTTTCAGCGGCAGCAGCAGCGATGGACACTGAAAACACCCGCCACGAAGGTAGCACAAGATGGAAGAAGAGTGGCGGGATAGAGGAGGAAGGGAGGGTGGCTGATGCGTTTGTTTATGCATTTTTTTCAAAATTCAATACTTTGACTTGCAAGATTGCAGCAGTTTCGAGAAGTCCGAGAAGACGGTAGGCTGGTGAATGGCGTATGCATTCCAGCGACACACTTTATACGCGCATTGAGGTGAAATAGAGGGAAAGACGGATGAGGGAGAGGTAGTGCTGAGTTGGACAGATGGATTGAGAGCTTGACAGGTAGGCTAGTCGGTTAATCAATCGGTCTGTAATAGGATGGCCAGATAAGCAGATAGGTACGCAGTTCATAGAGAAGGTGGAAGAAAAAAGGGATTACGCCAGCAACAGGGCAGGTGGTAAGCAAACGTGAGTCATTTGCTCCCTCTAAGCGCAACAACTACAACCCCAAGTGGCACTGTCCATTCGAAATAAGTCGTTACTGCACAGAACGATTTGCGAAACATTCAACATATGAGAAAATGCAAGAACACGCAAGATCACGTCATTTCCATAGTGTAGTTAGCAATCACTGTTGACAAAAACGTCTTGATCCCTTCTACTGCGTAGACATTTGTTGCAACGTATTTATGTGGATGCGATAAAATGCTATTATGTTAAAAAATGAGTAAGTTATGAGTGAGTTTACTGTCACCTCCATGCTTTCTTATTGCAACTGACAATTTAGTAATGCAAAAGCAATTAGCGCCCTAAAATTTATTTATCTGCATTTTTAACGTCATGCAGTGCCTTGAAATACTGCATGACTGACGAGAAAGTGTAGTGCTGCTGCGCATACAATACGACAGCGTTTTTGTCTGCCTGACAGCAGATAACTCTGCTCAGAGTGAACAACCATGGCAAACCATCATTTTGATTTGATGCGAAGGTCTTTGGAAGTGCGAGATTCCCATTTCCACCCCACAGGTTTATGGTTTACACCACTCGAACACTACTATTCCGCCAGTGACTTCTGAGACAGCCACTAAAAGTTGACTGGAATCTAACAGATAAACTGACGGTTTGTGTGATCGAGGAGCGAAGGCTTCGTCCCACTTGCCGACATGTGACAGCCTCTGGAGCTCTTTGAGAAATTTCCTCTGTTCATATCTCTTTGAGGCACATGACAAAGCTAGTCGAGCTCATCCATGCAAAATTGTTACATCCTAGCTTGACCATATTATTGATTACCATCAATTTTCGGTTTTGGACCCTTTTTCGTGATAGCTTTTTCATAAATGCGCATTCCATGTTTGCGACTTGACCGAATGTTCGGATTCGAAAGCAAAAACGAACCCTTATCAAGCGAATTATATAGGAAAGCAAGACATATAAAATGGATGGACGAAGAATCCATCAGTGGTTACGCCGCATATAGCCTTGTGCGCAACGCCTAAGGTCAATGTGCTTTAACCAGTGGCAGTGATATGAATGACTTTAAGGCAGGAATCATCCTGTTGCCTAGAGGTCTTGCAATGTCCAGCACTGCCAAGTTCTTCAGTTATCCTCGTGCAAGTATTCTCCAACTAAATCTACATATCGACTATATTGGATGTCGCGTATTGAACCTGTTTTACGTTCTCCTGTAGTTGGAATTAAACGTACCAGTTTTATATTTTTATGCTTGACATGTGCTTGCATTCCTTTGGACTTATGCCAATCTATGTATTTGTCAGGGTTGTATGATTCAGTGCTGAACAAATTAGACATGAGAACGCTCTTGCGCAATGGTTTATGACAAGCATCTTTACTTTTATGTTAGGGCTTTTGTTTGAAGAATATGATGCGAGCAGGCACTTTTGAACTGTGCACATGCAAATTCTTTTAAGCGATTATTCAAAACCCTGACTTTTCGTGTTTAAAGTGGCTATGTCCATCTGCAGTGCCTTGATGGTATAGAACTGACACTAGATTTTTTAGGTTGACTTCTTTTTCTGGTACCTGACCAAAATTAACCTGGATTTTTTACCTAATGGACCGCTTTATAACGAGCTGACCAAATGATGGTGTTATTGTGATGGCTCTGTTTATTATTAACTGCAAATGGCTTGTCAGTTTTACTTTATTAATTCCTATGCATTCGTCTTCGCCACAGCACTAAACCGCTGAATTTGTTCGCTACTTATGTTATCTGAGGCATGGAAACAAATCTTGCCAGTCCATTTACCTCAAAGCGAAGCCAAACACGTAAATTCTGATAAATTTCAGTGTAGTCGCATTGGTGTGACGAATGTAACTGCGTAACTTTGTCTTCCCACCGCTTCCGCAATGCATGCTGAATAATAAACCTGTGTCACGATGCCCGTTCCATGTTTGTTAATTGCAACTGCATTCAATGTAACCTATCTACTTGGCAATTCGTTTAGTTCCTAGTAGCCTCAAGTCTTCATCCACGAATTGGGCCTGGTGCGGCTCGGGTTAATACTGAGGACTCGCCTGTTGACTTCACCAAACACGAGAAGTAGCGTCATACATGGCGGACTATCAATAAGCAGCGAAAAATAGATCTATACTCTCAGCAAACTTAAGTTAATAACGGCTAAATTATGAGAAATTGATTCCCTTGGTGATGCAAGGAGCACCATCGTTCTGTGGGAAAAAGCAAAAACTGGTGGAGGACTTAAAATTACTAAGATCATAGGTCGTGAAGCATTGCATGTTTTATGTGTTGATTGAGGGAGGAGGAAATCTCACTGCTGCTATCCAGAAAAATGTTGCATGTTGGAGAGCATTTTCGTCCCTTCAGGATAGACGCAGGCTAGCCTAAAAAAGGCAGAAGAAGCGTTAAAGAGTATTACACCGCACTAGCTACGTTAAAATTTAGCCAGTCAATGCCATAGCATTTATGTGCGTCAGCTTGGGTCCTGTCAATTTCGCAACCAGAACTATCGGACTATAAAGACAGATCGAAGGGAATGACTCACATGAAAGCCAACATAGTTTGAAAAGTTCATGACCGCTGCGAATATGACTTCCACGAAATTGTAGAGGGCACATAATTGGTTCATTTTAATTTAGCTTGATTAGTGAGAGATCGTTAGCACACTTGATGCAAATTATTGCAACATAGGCCAGGCTGAAGAGCACATGAAAATTGCCAACTCCGAGAAGTTTGATAACGTCGGGCGGATATGCGTAGAAATTGCCTTAAAAGATCGAAAATTGAACTAGTTCTGTGGCTCTTGACGCACTCAGCATTCCTCACTAGTGTTTGGCAAGGCGTGAGAGAGGATAAAACGGTCAAAAATTGTTTTCATAACTTCATCCTCACGATTCACCACTGATCCGGGTATGTGTCAATTACTGGGAGAAACCTGGTTTCGTTTGGAGGAATGGATTTATGCCGCTAACCCTCCAAGTAGAATGGAGAGTCGCGTGTGCAACCCACTTTTACCAATGCATAGACATGGGTGATGGTCATGAGACAAGTCGCCACAATCTACATCCACAGGCAAATCGCAATCTTGGAGCTACCGATCAAGTGCACTTCGTCCACCTGCCGTCCATCACCAAATGGCAATGGATGAGCCCCAAAGGCTATTACTATACCGCTTCTCACTTCTCTGTCCAATGTCATGAGGTTGTCGAGTTGGAAAAAGACTGTTGGCTTACCGATTGACGGCTGTCGGAGCCAGAGATTAGTGACTAAAATGACATTTGCAATGCAGTATCCACCGTGGAGACAAGTGGAAGGACTAATGCTTAAACGATGGATTCAACACCTGTTTCACATTTTCATTCCATGCACCGTTGCAACCTCTCAAGCTTGCGATTCATTCGTGCTTCTCTCTGTGTATGGGTGTGAAGGATTAGAAACATTGCGTTGACTGCTAACACAAACATGTATTAGAAACATTGCGTTGACTGCTAACACAAACATGCAGTTTATAGGGACCAAAAAACTACTACGGCACCGATGAGCCAATTTGACTAGACTAGAACTTATTCAGGATAGAGGATAATAGAGGAAGAGCAGGGATGCTCAAGGCCAGCCAATCACCCCTTTGCCTGGTGTCACAAGATAGTGTAACATTGCACAAACATTGCCTCGCATAACTGACACTTGAACTCCGCCCCGATGGGGGAGGAAAAAGAGAGGAGCTACACTCTCATCTTCGGTTCCTTTTATTATGGTATTGGGGATAAATACCACCCGCTTTGTTGTTCATGCTACGCCGTAACAGCACCACACGCTAAACGCAGCAGAGGGTTGGGGTGGACGACAAAGTTTTAATGGAATCAGTTATAACCTGACTTGCGCTAGGCATCCATAAACAAGTAGTTCTGCAGTGGTTCGATCAGTCGTTGCTAAACTTGCGGCCTAAAATCAGTCCATGCCGTCTTATGGGTGCAGGATATAGGTCTCCACATAAAGGTGGGCAGGAAGAGATGGCACCTTGGTAATTCGTCATGATAATTGCTCAATTTGAGTTTTAAAGGAAATCTGAGTAGTCGAACTGCAACCATGTAGAATACTTACCGTTTGCGTGCAGAGAGAGGTAAAATCATAAGCAGTGGGAAAAAAAATGACGGCGTCTGTAATGCGACTCACCCATGACATTCTCCACTGGAAAAAAAACAGATAATAATACGCCTATGACATTTCGCTGTGTTGCTTAACAACTTACTAGTAGAAATTAATCCAGTTTTGCCATGCTGAGCAAGCATCATATTTTTGCGCCCCATGAAACAGTTGTAGTGCACTCAGAATAGAGAACGCATGGTTAATTAAGTCTTTTAAACTATCACTACGCTTGAAAACAGTTTAGCTTAGTTAACAACTTACTAGTAGAAATTAATCCAGTTTTGCCATGCTGAGCAAGCATCATATTTTTGCGCCCCATGAAACAGTTGTAGTGCACTCAGAATAGAGAACGCATGGTTAATTAAGTCTTTTAAACTATCACTACGCTTGAAAACAGTTTAGCTTAGTTTAGGCAAACGCCCATGTTCGAATCACTCAAACTGACTTGGTCCGCCCATCTTTTCAACCGACTAGCATTGGGCCTTACGGTAATTTGTGTTTCCAATGTGTCTATAATGGCTGCGTACAGTCATCCCATTTCAAGACCATCCGCCGCGTGCATTCAACCACAGACATAGTTTGCTTATTATTCCCACGTCTAGGCTGGTCACGTTGAATGCTAGGGAGTCCTGATCAAAGAGGCTCAATTTTACCTGTTGTCCACATATCTATTTGCTGAACTGCTTTATCGTTTACACAGAGTCAATTAGAACTCTGACCACGCTCCTTCCGCAAAGTAACAAAGGCAATCCAAGTACGTAACATGACACAATCGTCTAGGAATATGCAAAACTGATCTTAAGAATCCATCGTACAGGTGACAATGCTTACGTTGTCAGTTGAGGCGGCTGAGGTAAAGGCTTGTGGAAATTGTCACTGCTAGTGAGCCAATAACCTTTTGTCTCCACGCCACCTCCAAATTCAACTAAACCGCGATATTCAACATGGTATCCGCCAATTCCATCCAGTATTTCTTTCATTTCTTCGCTGATGTGTATTCGAAAAACTGAAGGCAGAACGTGCTACGCTAGGATGGTGGTAAGAGAGAAGTCGTCAAGGGCAAATCTTACTAACCGGCTCCGGACGATTCCATTTTCAGTGCTCTATTAACGGTATCACCAAAGAGACAATAACGAGGCCTTGTAAGCCCTACTACGCCATCAACACAAGGTCCTGTAAGTAACCAGATCAGCTGATCACCCAAACTGTGGTTTTAAGAAAAAGCGAACTTAAGTTGCTTCATTTAAAAGCTAATACTTAAAAAAATTATTCATGACACTTGCTTAATGCTTTATACTTGTTTGAAGACATCAGCATGCGTCACTTGTTCATTAACTCACTGGGCACAAAAAGACATCAAGTCCGAAGCCACGATTATATAAAAGCGTTTTAAGCGATGCCGCACATATTTGATGATAGTGGCATGACGCGAATATCAGCGCGAAGCCAGCTGATGGATACTAGATTGATGACTTAAGTTTGATTTCAAACTATGGCCTCAGGCTGTTGTTTTACCGAAGACATTGCACAAGGACCTTTGATGTTCTTTGGACCAATCAGATGTGCACCCTCCACGCATGGAGTAGGTAGGAAATAAGGTCAGATATACATCCAACTAACCGCTATGCAGACCGATGCGCAACCTCAGGGGGACTTGCGGTAGGTGCTTGATAGTAAAGGTGCCACAAGCACTGAGCAGATCGAGAGCCATCGTGGCGACCTCAGCTGCGTGGCGTCGTCCATTACGGACTGGCAGTCCCGAAGTCACCATGTACGCATCTCCTATCGTTTCCACCTACAAGGGGCGAATCCCGCGTCTAATGTTGTGCATATCAAGCATTTCTGTTCCATCCGCGCCAGTGTGTTATTGAAAGGGACGCAGGTGTGCCGGTTGGACTAATGAGCATAGAGACATAGCGTGATCCCTTATGAATTTAGCCATCTATTTGCTCCATACGCTGAAATGCCATCCTATTTGGCCAAGTTAGACGAGCGGTCTGCGATTGGTATTTCTTCGACTTTGGTGAGGTCAAGCCAATATAAATACAAGATAGTTCTCAATTCGTTTTTCTTAGAAAAGCGTGATTTGCAGCTCACTTCATCAAAGCATGGGGCACTGGCAGGGTACTTGTGCTAATAGTCGAATGTGGTGAGTTAAGGGTCTAGCCTGTGCCAGTATGTGGACTGAGGCATCGTCAATGTAACCCACCTTGTAGACGTCGTAGTGTGCAATTGTCTTGTCAAACAGTGTGTACAAGTCGTTGAGAAAGTCAACAACCTGCAGCGGTGTGGACATTGCAGAAATTGTTGTGAAGCCGACGATGTCGCTAATGTAGATTGATACCTCGTCGTAGGTCTCAGGTGGCACTGCAACACCCGCCTTCAACGCCTCTGCCACAACTCTACAATTCCAAATTAATTTTACTCATCCACTTGCACAATTTTCCGGCTCAAAGCTGGTGTGTTAATACACTGATGCAATCTTTACAACCAATGCTGCAGGCTCGAACCGATGCGGATGGAAACTCACGGAGGCAGTAAACGACAAATGAGAAGCTCCTTCTTCCTCTTCTCCTTCTCCAGTTCATCCGTTCGCGCCTTCACCTCTTCTTCCAACCGACTCGAGTAGTCTTCCATCATTTTAAACATATGCTCTACAATGTTCGTTTTTCTTGCAAAATTTGGGCATGATGATCACAAGCAATGCAAACCTACTTTCCATTGGTCAGTCGTTGGATCTCTTCATTCAGCTCCTTGAATGTTGGTCTCATTCGAGGATTATCTGACCATGCTCGCTGAATAATGTCTCTGTAGGTCGGTGGGGCACCTACATCAAGGAGCTGAAGTGGAAAGGAGAGCAGAGGTTGGAGTGTGCTTTGCTATTAAAAGGGGATGTGGCACAGCGCAATGTTGCGTGAGCCCTTTACGCTATCGCGGATCTCTATTCTTGTCGTCTAGCTCAGTTATTTTTCACCTTCTTTGGCAGTCTTACCCTGCATTGACAATTTAGCTGCAAGATATAGCTACTACTGGTAAAGTACACATGAACACACTAATAGGCATATTAATGCTCACGGAGGCTGGTGACAGACTTCATCTTTTGCTTTTCCTACACTTGGCATGAACAGTGCACAGTCCCTAATTGCACCAGGCCACTTTGTGTGAAGTCTTTGATTTATTTATTCTGTCCCGCCTACACAACACCGACAAGTCAACACGGTGGTATGCTGTGGTGAAGAGAACTACTCACCTGCGGACGAAAAGGAGGATTTTCTTCGCACATTACGCGCTCTAGAATCTCTTCCACGGGTATGTCTTCTAGTCCATATGGTTTTGTCTGATAGAAGACTTCATGCATTATTATACCGAACGCATAGACATCGCCCGGTTTGGTTCCGACCAACGCCGCTGTCTCATCGCGCAGTAGCTCAGGGGCTGTCCACAATTTTTCTATGGATGCAAAACAATGGCAGAATTTGTTCAGTGCAACTAACCTTCAGGTTTGATTGAAGGACAACTGCCAGTTAAGTTGTAGATCTTGGGGATGCCAAAGTCGGTAATTTTCAAGCCGTATCGGCAGCTGACAAGGCAATTGGTTGATTTGAGTCTCCCGTGAGCTTTGAGGCTTGTGCTGTGCATGTACTCCATTCCCTTGTTATGCCCCAACAAAGGTATTTTCACACATTAAGGACGAGGAGAGAAGAGATATGCCTAGTGGCCATGAGACAGTACCTACTCACCCGAACAAAGTCAGTCATGAGAGAGAGCTTGAAATCCCAGTCAAATGTGATGCCTCTGCTGTTGATTACATCCTACACACAAAAGTTGCAGTAACAGGTAGGTCGACGGGAAGGCAACTGTCACATGTAGTACGGATCAAAGATAAAAATGCGTGTCATGTATCACTGCTTGAAATGTCTGTTGCACACAAATGAAGGCAGTGATAGAGCTACAGACGAGCTGTTCATGCAAAGTCCGTTGCACAGCATTTGTGGGGCTGTGAGAGCGGGAGAGTGCAACCGCCTGCAAAATTATCATGCCTACTTCTGCTGATAAACACTTAGCGGTTGAAGGCAGATGAGATCGATGATGTTGGAGAGTGCATTTTGCAAAATGAAATGAAGAGGCCCTTATTCATCACCTGAAGGCTTCCACGATGACAGTATTGAAAGACAAGACTGAAGGAGTCCGGTGTCACACAGCATCCAACAAAGGCGTTGACATTTTCATGCCGCATTTCTCGCAGTTCTGCAAGGTGCTCAATCAACCGTGAGCGCAGTAGAATACGAGACAAGGCCAATTTCTTAATGTAGACTTGAACTCCCTAGGGCAACAAGCCAAGCAAAAGTCGTGCCAATAGCTATTACAACACACCCACTAAGGTCACAGCATCGAATTAACTGCAAAGATATTTGCATTCATTCATATTGAATAAAAGAGCCTTGGCTGCAACGACCTGCGAATCGCTAATTGCGCACGCGATGCCAGAATTCTAGTCCCTTTATGTACAAATGGAAGGTTGGAACGATTGGGTTGATAGCATTCAATTGCGGTGGTCGACACTCATTTTCGACTACTAAATAATAAGTTTCACTGCTGACACAAAACTAGGGCAGCCAGGAAGGTAACTGATAATGGCATGCAAAGTGCTACTATGGAAATCTCTGACGCATGATTGTCTGCAAATTAGTGCATTACGGCTTACAGCTGCACGAAGTAGGAAGCAGACGTCAAGAAGTACAAGCGGTGCCCACGATAGCCGAAACGAGGCTGTTAGCAATACCAAAGTATTCCTCGAGCTGTCATTGGCAATGCAAGACATTATATCTTACCCTGCTTGCAAAAGTTTACCACTAAATTTGGTTGCATTTGGAGAAAGTTGCAGGCTGTAAACTGCTTTATATGAGTCGTCAGTGTCAAATGTGTTCTGTCGGTGCTTGAACGCAATCGCACATTCCTGACTAGTTTCGGACATCACATCACAGGAACCACGTATATCCTTTGCAGCAAAAAACTGCATTGCCTAGTTCATAGAACTGCTGTGACCTTGCGTGCCTAACCCTTCTGCATTCATCTACCATCAAATGTTTAAATACCGATCGCAGCTAGCACCTTCCCATTACAACCTGCATTGTTGACAGAACCAAAACGCACATCTAACCAGGCAATCCTCCCCTTTAGTATACAGCGTAGAGGCTCTTCACTTGTTCTCGCTGTTGCGATCGGGACTTGAGTAGTAGGCAGAAGTGAATGGGAAGAAGTGGGGCCATCTGCTATCGACACCAGATCCAATTGCAGCTCCGAGTTTCGATGAGACTGAAAGTCATAGGCGATATTGTAAACAACAATTCAAAGCTAAAATACATTCCTCTCTTATTCATCCTCACGTTATGGCGCAGCTTCACCAGTGGGTTTCCATCATTGACCTTGAATGCAAAATCGCTTTCTACAAATGCGAGTTTGAGCGCATTGAAGCGTTTCGTCTTGCGCACAATCCGTCTAAATGGACCACAACCGGTAGGAAATTACAATTTGACCCACCTGTAGACAAGCACGATTGCCAAGTAGATGAGGCCGGCGTTGAGCATTCCAAGCAGATTTATCAGTAGGATACCCTGCACTGACTCTAAAAAGATGTACACAAGATGATAGGAAAAGCACCTGGCCACTCGCTAGATTTACTGCTTTCACATACCTAATCCACAAGGCGCAAATAAGCCGCATGTTCGTTGAGGTCCCTTCCCATCTCCCGGCCAATTCATCACACCCCTTGGTTGGGGTAGCATTAGTGGATGATTAATGACATAAATGAGATTGAAGATGTCTGCATATCTTTCTGCTCGGGCTCCAGCATCAGTCACCTCAGTGACGTTGGATTTGAGGGAGAAGAGGAGAAGGTCAAAGATGCCTTGCGAGACATCGTCACCGTCAACTTGGTAATGGAAGGTAATGGAGGGCAGTGTGGGCACTTGGATGCGTGATACCTAATCCACAAGGCGCAAATAAGCCGCATGTTCGTTGAGGTCCCTTCCCATCTCCCGGCCAATTCATCACACCCCTTGGTTGGGGTAGCATTAGTGGATGATTAATGACATAAATGAGATTGAAGATGTCTGCATATCTTTCTGCTCGGGCTCCAGCATCAGTCACCTCAGTGACGTTGGATTTGAGGGAGAAGAGGAGAAGGTCAAAGATGCCTTGCGAGACATCGTCACCGTCAACTTGGTAATGGAAGGTAATGGAGGGCAGTGTGGGCACTTGGATGCGTGAGAAGGTGCGCAGTGGCTGGAAGAAACTGCTAGAGGGTGTGATTTTGCCATCACTCTCTTGCAAGTGGATTTGGACCAATCGCATTGTTAATGCCGCCCCACTGGCCACCGAGAGGCTGATTTGCTGTTGACAGGAAATGCGTTGCGTATATACAAGGAACGTTAACGTGCATACATGTGTGTGGACAGTGAAAGCGAATTCACCGAAGAAGATGGCGGTGGTGCACTCTTCTTCCTCACATAAAGAAGTGCATGGTGCCACAGCATGCTATTTCAAAATATCACGGACAGAATCGTCTTTTTGAACACCAGCTTCGTCCCTTTCTACTTACTCTGGGATTCACAAAGACTCGACCTCCTAAGAGATACCTTTGAGCAAAGGTGTAACGTCTCTTACGGGTTGACTTTGGCAGCATAAGATGATATTGCGTTCAGAAAGCAGATTCGCAAACCATCCACTTTCAAAGCGTGATCACATAATCGAAACCTTGTTGATGAACTAGTCATTTACAACAGTCAGAACCTATTATCTTGATTAAGTTCACGAGCATGTCAAGGTTGCATGGTTAGTGTCACCTGCATAGGCAAATTGTGAGGAGATGGTGGGACCACATGCATTACCTCCTTATATGGCATTGATTCCTCGTTGAAACTGGTGCCCCTGGGCAGTGCAGTGGCAATGATGAGCGAACGACCAGCAGCCAATGTGGGTCCAGCATGACACAGCTGCGCTCCCCATCCACACAAGGCATCGTAAGTGAGCATATTCGTGGGATCTACATGCAGGAGTGCGATTCGTCCTTGCTTAATTCTTGTCAAGTTCTGAATGCCCACTACGAAGTTCAATGCCATTTCTGCCCTTGCTAATATTAGTACCACTGAAAGGGAAGTTAAAACACCTAAATGAGTTGAGCATTTCATCCAGGGAAGCTAAATGAGCACTAACCGTCCAGATGATCTTCCAGCGGCTCCAGTAAACTTGTGAAGTTTGTCGCTGATGTGATTCCAACACTAGTCAAGTGCTCAAGCATGCTGTTCCTGTTTTGGGAGAGGTGAAGTGTTGACAGGATTGAATCTAACATCTCGGGAATGTCAAGGATGGTGGTATGTATATCATAGAGCAGTGCAACGCGTTTCCAGCCGTTGCTAGCGAGCTGAACAAAGATGCCTTGAAGAATGGTCGTGTGTTGTACTACCACAAAGACTGCAGCGATGGGCGGAGTGAGTGAATCACAACTGCTGTCAGCGAGATGGTTGACAAAGACAGAGGTGGAAGTCAACACTGGACAGTAGTAGGAGATCTGGTAGAGTTGAGCTCGTTGTGTTTCCTTTGGATTGCCAAGGTTGACCCACTCGTTCACCAAATCACAATCGCTAGCTAGTCCATGTAACTGGTCAGTGCATCTTCTTAATTTCTTCTTGAAGCCTTTGTGTTGAAGAAAGCAGTCGAATTAAACTGTCTTAAATAATGTAATAAGAGCTCAAAATCTGCAAAATAGTTAGTGTTGTGATTCATGACGAAATTAGTTTTGTTGATCATATGCTGGGAGGAATGGCTTTAACAGTCTTGAAGCACTAGAAGTATAGATACAGAACCATACATGCATAGTAGCAAGCACGCTTTGGCTTGACGAGCACCAAAACCACAGGTAAGCTTTTTTGGTCCATAAAGCAAATACTACTACTTGTTCACAAACTAGACACATGTACAGCCATGCGGTCGATCTACTTATTAATTTGATCGGTGCCAAAATTCCTTCGCAAAATTGCATTGAGTGCAATTATTTCTCAAATAGAGCATCGTCTCACCAAATTTTTAAGAGGAGTAAAGTTAGGTTGCAGCAGGATAAGAAATACCTTCACCTAGCAGCTTACAATATTCAACCCATTAAGCCCATAAAAATTGTGTACAATCCTCATATTAGCATCAATATGATTCTTAACCCTTGCTCTGTAGCAGAGATCGAGGATTATATTCTTAACCCTTGCTCTGTAGCAGAGATCGAGGATTACTTTTAATAAACGCGGGACAGCCTTCACTGGCCTTAGCATTTCAAAGGTTTACACAGAATTCGGCTATTACAGAAATAAGGGCTTCTAAGCATTCATTAAACCAATGAATGCAGCTACTTCTCTCCATGTGCCTCAGTTTCCGCCACCACCTCCGTCCTCATCACTCTTTGAAACATGCTACAGTGTTAAGAAGAATAGGCCATCAGTGGTCCAGTACAGCATGGAAAAACGTCTCACTGTTGTTCGGTATCAGGGATCGCACGTAGCGCACAGCTGCAACAACGCTGTAAGTGAAGTTGAAGCGCATCATGTCAGGTGAGCAAACAGGGTCGACTTCGAGGGTGTAAATCATGAGAAGGTCTCGCTCACTTGACGCGTCCTCAGTTCATACGCTGTTGACTTTGAAGGTAGTTAAGATGATAAGGAGAGTGACTGGGAGCATCAATGTATGCCGAAGGTGTCTTTCGCAAAATTAAAAAATTGTGAGACGGGTGCAATTTGTAAGCGGTCAGTGTTAACGCCCTTGTTTAATGCATAAAAGCAATTAAGTTAGGCTTCGACAAAATTAGATTTTGCGTGACATGTTTGTGTACACGAAACTGGAGTGTTCTAACGGCAATAATTGTTGCAATAATTGTTGCTGTTTTAATGGAAGCAATCTGTTTAATGTTTATGCACGCAAATAATTATCTCTCACACTGGATTTAATCCTTTTCATGTCATCATAATGCAGCCGCCTTAGACCTTTGGATGTATTCTTGCTCAGTCAACTGTAAACTTCGGTTTTCCTAGTTCATCTCTTGCTGCATTAATGTTTTGAGAAGCATGTGAGTGTAAATTAGCTTTTGAAAAAATGCAAGCTAAAACTCCTGTTGGTGAGCATGAAAACTCGATTTTGGCATACACTTTAGTAGAGGTATTGCATGAGGCCTGCGAATGAGATAGAGCAGTGTAATAAGAGCCGGCAGCACTGGTCGCAAGTAGTAAACGTAAGGGGACGAATAACAAAGTGATTTAAAGTGGAAGGTCAAAATGGCATGCAGAGGAGAAAAATGTTAACAAATCTTATCGAGAAAGTGATCACACCCTAATGGGGCAAAGGCTTTCTCTTTAAAGCTCAGCGTAAAACGTAATTTCTCTTATAGGACTAACTTTTGGCCACTTCAACAAACACTACATTACGTAGTATTTTGAAGGAAAATATAAGCCATACTCTTTAGTAAGAGTAGGCACTACACAAATTATGAGTAGGAATTTGCATGAGTTGAGTGATCTCAGTAACCGCAGTAAGTCAACGACTCCGTCTCGCCTTTGTATAGAAGGACTTCGAAGGTGAGAGTGTAGAGGAATAACGGCAGACTAGGTAAGTCTTGGGAGGAATCAGATCTTGCGTATGAGATTCATTTTTGCTAAGATGTGCTCCATAGAAAGACTGTACAGTAATCTGCGGCATAATCTCTGCTCCTAATTTTTTACCACGAAGAGTCCTTGCACAACTTTGAAACGTGTGAGGAGCATCTGGGGTCCGCAACATGGCTGGACAGAAGTAATCATTACTAGCAATGGAATAGAGACCACCTCGCAGTCTGTTCCTCAGTCGCTTAAATGATCAGAATGTAGTGAACCATCACAATGCGATCAATCGCCACCAAAGTTCGTCTAGTTTCTTCTCACATTCGTTTGGCGTAAATGGCATTTTCCATAAAAGGCTTAAGCTGCCTTGGTCCCAGCAATCTTAATGGCAACCTAAATTTTCATAGGCAGACATCAGAGTCGACTGACCAGTGCTGTGTGGTTGGGGTTTTGGGACTGATTGCTGTGCTTGATTAGGTGTTCCTCGATGTCCACGCAGGCGCAGACAACTGCGTGTGTAGCCAAACATAGAAGAGAAGATGGGACGATGACGGAGAAAGAGTGGCTTAAAACGTAGTTTGGGTGACTCAAGGGTCAAAGGAAGTGGGATTGGGACATCAAAAGATAAACAGGATTTCAAAGGGGATATTTGCAACATCCATGTTTTTAAAACGGAGAATATATGGCACCTGTTCACATCATAATTGAAAGTCGTACAATGTAGCACACGGATTGGAAAGCTTCGGTGCCAATTTATAAGAAATGCTTTGAGTGTTACTTTTAGACAGAGAGTAGCTAAGATAATTCCAGCTGACGCAAAAGTAGTTCAATTGCCGGATTTGGAGTTGAGGGGGGGATCTGGCTTGTGTCTGTTATACTTTGAAGAGTCTGAATTGTTTGAAGCCAAGCAAAGTTAATTCCCCTGCATCAATGCGGTATCTTCCTATTTTAAGCCACCAAGTCCCACAAAGACATCCATAAGTACCGGACGTGGCACAGATTTCTCGTTTCGATTAAAGGTAAAATACTCTGTAAAAAATAGAATTCAGTATTTTAAAGCTTTCACTGCCTAGCTCACAAGTAGCGACAAAGTTTATGTGCTCCAGGCTGACGAATGCTGCTTTTAGGAATGTTCGTGGACATTGAGGTAGGTTTTCCCTGTCGATGGAGTACATACGAATACGCAGTGAGTATTTGACGACTAAATGCACCTTTCCTGTCGTGGTCACTATTTTTGCTTCTCAATTGTTCCCCATATTATAGGTATCAAAATGTGAATCACATATCAGTTATTGGGGAACAGTTTTGGCATCCCAGCGATAACCAATGCTTCTCTATTCAGATTCTGACAACGGAACCTACCTCCAAGCTAGATTATGCACTATCTTTCACCCAACAACACTCTCAAGACATTAAGGTGATAACGTAAATCTGTTGGAGCCTAGCTATAAATATATTGAATAAATTGGGTGTGTTTAGGCTCCTTTGTAATCACTTAACATTCCATCACTCCCAGTCATACCTCCAAACCAAAAGCCTACACTTATGAGTCAAAAGAGCTTTTTGGCATCAGCTGTAGAAAAGTGGCACGATCACTTTTACTACATGATGTCATCTAATATGCTCAAACCAACTGTGGCGGGAGTCATTGAGATGTCTGCGGCATCGCATTTCTCCTTCCTGTGGCCTAAGCGTATGCTTAAATAGTTCTAGCTAAATTAAATCAGCCAGCACCATTAAACTCATTTTCATGGAATCTGGCTGGATTACAAAGGCTACTGCTAAATGCATATGAACTGGTAGATGAGGGTTGAATTTCTCCAGTTTCCGAATGGGAGTGAGACGATTAATGGGGACTATTGAATCACAAGGTTCAAAGGCAATCCTAATGCGGTAAAGGCATTTAGAGAAGGGAGTTGAGAAGGAACCGTAAGAAGTTTCTTATTTAAGCTGCCTTTCTTTTCATTATGTCTTGTCTCACTCTTGCCTGTTATCTCAGCGCAGCTAGGCGAATGGATAGGATGAGGTGTAATGATGGCCACTTGGAAGACAATCAGTCTGTGATACATAGGCATAGATGTCATGGCTAAGTTGACTACAGCCGCAACTTTTGCATTTAATTGAAGATATTAGACTAATGCAATTAGCATGTTACCATATTGCCATTGTTTTCTGGTCCATCCACCCAGTCTTCGTGTTGTGTAATCGAGCAAATCAGCTTGGCTGTTGGGCTCACAGTTCACAATGTTTTGGAGTGGTTCGAAACAAAAGGAAGCATTCAAGCATGAAGAAGGGCCAGTAGATGATCTGCATACGTGTAAAGAATGGGTTTGTGGGCCAGCATTTGGCCAAATTGGTAAAAAGCGACATTTTTAAAGACCTGTAGGTTACCGATAATTGAGTGACGATGTTGCATATCGCACGAGGTACTGCCAACAGTGTAAACGATTGTATATTAATCTAGAAAAATTTGGATGGTTTAGGGTGGACCGGGGATATACATAGTGGTTCAAACTGACGCACTGTTTGCCTCATTCAATGCCACACTTTGGCTACTCTGCGTTTTTCACAAAAAATGCTCGCAGGCCTGCATAGAAGCTGTGCGTGTGATCTGGTGGCACACAAATGCTCCACAGGATGTGGCTCACTCTCATGCAGAAGTAGAGGACCTCGCTTTTTACTGTAAGCGGCATTCTAACGAGCGATAGTAAAAAGCTTCAGAGTTGCGGCAAGGCAATCGAAACTCTTCGTTTGAGACGGCTTGACTTTATATAACACGGAATATAGGCCAAAATGTTTATGCGGATGGTGATGGGATAGGTTACTTTAAAGGTATGCGTCAATAAAACAAGCAGTTTCGCATAATTTAATTTAGTATCCAGGATGATCCAGATAACTTTGTTTATTTGGCCTGCCCACCTCCCTTTAATCTTCTTTGCAGCTTCCATGGATAGATCCGATGGAATCCCCAATTCCCGCTCAAGCAGGAGTAACTGGATGAAAGCAGTTATGTCTCTGCCTGCGATCAGGATGTGCTTGACAGTCGGACCGACCCCACATCCTTCAACAATAGGCATAATTTGTGTTACACCACCACCGAATTCAACAACTGTGCCCGTAAGGGATGACTCTTTAGGCTTTCTTGCTCCCCAAGAAGTTACAAGAGCCAACATTGCCTAAAATATTAAATTGAGACATCGATAATCAGCATATGCCACACAACGACTTACTATTTCTGCACAAATGACAGTTTGAAGTCGAAAGGGACGTCGTCCTTACATGCGTGGCAATGTAGAGCCCAGGAATGTTGAAAGATTCGAGCATGGTCTCGGCCAAATATGCTCGATTTTCTAGTGTATTCAGGGGCCTTTATGCCTATAAAACCGAAAAATCGACAAGCACAGCAGTGAGTTTTTAGTAGCTCTCCCAACATGCTCAGACACTAAGTTTATGAGCATACCATTAGAAAGTGGTGATCCTCCGGATCGACACGCGAATTTTCGAAAATCATTTGCTTGCGCATGGGCTATTGGTGGGGCACGCAACAACTTGTGAGCACTTTGCGAGGGGGAGGACGTCGGTGGAAACTACACTCTGTAATTTAAATAGAGGCTGGTAAAGGAAAGTGCGCTCGCCATTGCGATTTAAATGACAGAATTTCTACTAGGAGCTAACATTTTGGCCTGTTGGGATGCGGTCCACATTTAGCGCTGCAACCAAAGAATCGACAATCGCCTTTGAGAATAAATACATCTCAATGAATAGGATTTTCCTCCATACTCAAGCAGACCAGATCTGTACGAGTGGTTGCACGAGTGCAAATAAAATTCTCATTTGGAATCAGATGCTTTAATCACGTCAAACCAAAATGTTTAACATAACCCATTCTCCTCCTCTATGGTGGAGCCAATAAGATTTTTTGATATAAAGTGGCGTGCAAGACAAGCTCACTGCCTCTCACGATATTACTTCGATGATTACTACCAATGTCGCATGCGCAAGGTTGGATAGACGAGGATACTAGCAACCATGTACTGGAATCGACTATACTTTATAAGGAGTTATGTGTCGGTGCTTTGACCGTAGGCTGCCCGTAGATGAAACGTTGTACTGCTACGTGGTGGCCATGGTCTACGCTACCCTTTGGGGGCGTGAACACGAGACGAAGAACGGTCGGCTCAATACTATTACCAAATCGGATGTGGAGCATGATTTGAATTTCTAGAGTGCACCATTCTCAAATATGTTAACAGGTATTTACCTCTTCTTTTTATGAAGCAGGAGAGTATATAAAACAAATGGATTATAATGAAGACTCCTGGCACTTTAATCTGCCTTTCTGCACAACAGGGCTTTCGAAGAAGGCATCGACTCTTATGCGTTCCGCATCCTCATTATCAAGAAATCGTTTTGTGGTGTTTGCAGATATAAGCGCATGGGCTATTGGTGGGGCACGCAACAACTTGTGAGCACTTTGCGAGGGGGAGGACGTCGGTGGAAACTACACTCTGTAATTTAAATAGAGGCTGGTAAAGGAAAGTGCGCTCGCCATTGCGATTTAAATGACAGAATTTCTACTAGGAGCTAACATTTTGGCCTGTTGGGATGCGGTCCACATTTAGCGCTGCAACCAAAGAATCGACAATCGCCTTTGAGAATAAATACATCTCAATGAATAGGATTTTCCTCCATACTCAAGCAGACCAGATCTGTACGAGTGGTTGCACGAGTGCAAATAAAATTCTCATTTGGAATCAGATGCTTTAATCACGTCAAACCAAAATGTTTAACATAACCCATTCTCCTCCTCTATGGTGGAGCCAATAAGATTTTTTGATATAAAGTGGCGTGCAAGACAAGCTCACTGCCTCTCACGATATTACTTCGATGATTACTACCAATGTCGCATGCGTAAGGTTGGATAGACGAGGATACTAGCAAGCATGTACTGGACATCGACTATACTTTGTAAAGAGTTAGGTGTTGGTGCTTTGACCGTAGGCTGCCCGTAGATGAAACGTTGACTTGTTGACAGCATTTACCCGATTTCAAGGTAAGCAAATGCCCATAAAAGCAACTAGCGTGTCATAGTGATACTGCTCATATTACGGAAAAGTCCAACATAACGATATCGGGAAGATGTCATTCCCTGCCGATCATAAAGCATGAGGTCTGGTAAAAAATGAGATATTGCGGATATGGCACTCTAATCTTTTTCATGTTTTGAAGCAGATGCGGTCAGAAATTTAAATCTGCAGTCCGTTAGATCCCGCAAATTTTTTCGGATATAATCGAATAACACATTGGTGAATTTGGTCTGGTCGAGTTGTGACGAGACTAATGTGGCAAATAAATCTGAGCTGGCATGGATCTGTTGCAGCTTTTTTGCTTCTGTAATTGTGTAACAATGTCCTTGACTTAGCCATCAAAATTTAGGCCTGATCGATATATAAGGAACCTATTTTAGCAAAGAAAACCTACAACTTGCTATTAATTGATGCATTTTCTGGCCATCATGGCAATTGCTTCTGCTATGTGCCTGATACATACTGAGAGCTATCTCTTTTTATCGCGAGATATTTTGGATTAATAAATGGGCTTTAAGATTCTTTTCTTGCTTCCTACAGCTCGCCTTGTTTTACTTTTGCAGATTGTGGTTCGGAAGAATGCATAGCACGTACTTGTCGTTACTTGATTTCTTGTCAAATTGAGTTGTTATGGGCTTTTCTTGTATTAGCCAGTTAGCCCATTTTGCCACCCTTAACCTTTGTTTTCATAGAACATAACTTTCGAGACACGAAGACTTAAGAAGCACTACACAACAATTTTGTCGCTGCATAAAGCAAACATTGTCATTTTAAATGAAATAGAGGTGGACTGCACACTATTAGGGCACCGGATAGCAAATTAAATAGGGCTGCTGGCAAATGCTTTAGGCAGAGCCGTGGCTACCCACACTTTATTTCTCAAATGCTAAACAGTTTGTTTTGCGCCACGCATAGTCGGTGTTTCTTTAGATACCCATTAAAATTCGCTTCTGCCATTCGTAAATCATATTATTCGTTTAGAAATCTGTTGCATTTTAGGATACGAATTGCTTTATTTACAGTTAATGCTCATGGGAATCAGGCGTACAGTGTGATAATGCTGCTGCACCTTACTCTTTTTGAAGTTAGAAAAGCCAAAGTGGTTCGTAGCAATATATATTGACGAAAGGTGGACTAAATCATTCGACTTTGCTAATGCTAGCTGCTGACAAGTTGTTTCTTATTTCTATTGATTTGAGGAAATGAATTCTTTGTAGGTGCAGTCTTTGCTCTTGCAATTCAAAGCATGAATTGGCCATAAGAGTCACGAGCCTCGTGTAGACACAGGCCCAAATAGTGTTTTAGAATACTGCAATGTCACGCGGGCGATAAAGCCATCTTTGAAGTAGTTCCAGTCATACGCACTTGAAAAGTTGTAAAAGTAGTCATGTTAAAGTGCTAGCGAAAGGATTTGCTGGACCACCACTTGGTCTTAGTCTTTGTAGGTGTCCGTGGGGTGTTAATTAGGTTTTATGCAACCCAAGCGGACTGCATGTTTTATAAACATATCTGTTGCAAATCAAATCCGAAGAAGTCGTGTCTAGCGAAGTGTTCACTTTGAACGACAACCTATTACTGGATTTCGCACCTCTCACAACATTGTGTGCAATTTGACTGTCAGAAGTACTTTACTTTAGCCCGTGTAGAAGAGGGCGAGTGAAGGGGGCGTTGGCTTCCAGGGTCCGTCACCTCCAATTTTTATTTCCTATTTTTTTCCAAGAGCGTATTCCCAGCTTATCCAATTAAAACACTCGTAAACCGCATAATTGCACACTAAATTGAGCAGATGGAACCTATAGCCTCTAAAGTTGGCAACGGAAGAATGGGTAGTGCTTGGACCGTCAGCCTGCCTTTTTTCTCCGCGCAGAGTTTCCTAATGGCGAAATTCACAGCAAGTCAAAAATGGCTTTTAACTCCCCTGCCTAGTTTTCATTTTGCGCATAAGGCACGGCTTACATTTAATGAGGCGGAAGCTGGGATTCTACCAAGTGCTCGCTAATATTTATCATAAAGTGATCAGTTTTCGCCTAATCAGATGCATTATGTTCCAATTTGCCCACGCATCTCACCATAATACCAATGAAACGACCAGAACCACTCATTTTATATAATGGAAGCTCGGTAACACACTACTTGATTTTGCTTTTGCACAAAAAAACACGTCGCTTTTGTCATTGTTCTCTTGTGATTGTCAATGTTCTCATTCCTTGCCCTGATGCTGCGAATGGAAAATAGTCCATCGCAGGATGCAGCAAAGTTGGCCACGTCGAACAAATATCCAAAGGCAAACCATCATCTGCAAGAAAATGTCCCTCACTATTGTTTAAAAGAAGGACATCATAAATTAGTACATAATCACACCAGAGTGTGTCAAATAGAATGGCCAACTTATATTCCATTACCGACATGAATCTCATCCATGTAAGGAATGATTTGCGGCTAATAACTACAGCTACTGGCCCATGTCTACACAAAGCTGCCCATTGGAGCAAAATGCGAAGTCAAATCTGCAAGCCTAGCATATTTGGGATGACATCTTGAGCCACCATCACGTGTGTCTCCATGTCCTAAATCACGATGCGTTGATGCCAAAAGTAATAACTTTGTACAAAACTTGCAATCAAGGCCGCTTTAGAAGTTTAATAAATCCATAAATGGCTGCTAACGAGAATTGTGATGTAGAACCGCACGGTGGTAATATAATGGACAAAAGCTAGGCAAATGGGGCGAATGGCAAGTGGTAAATTAAAACCTATTCGCAGCCAGTGAAATTCAAAGAATAAATCAGTCCGGTGTAAAGTCTTCATCTTACATGACAGCCTATCATACCACCCACCAATTAGAAAGAAAGACGAAAAAGAAGCACTTCTATTCACAATCTGCGACCTCCACATCCTTCCTCGTCTTACTGTTTTACATCAACTTTTGTCTACTTCGATTTACGAGCTTTTAAGCCGCCTAAATGCAAGACGTAAAGCTGACACGTGAAGATAAAATAGGCAGAAAGATGAATAGGGCCACTTTCGATGTGCTTTTTTGAGAGTGTGTCGACTATGTTAGCTGTATTTCCTCTGGCTGAAGATTATAGCCAGAAATGTCCCCATTTTGCAGGTGCCTGGCAGTAAAGCAGTGCCCTATGCCTCATCGCCCTCAGTCCTGCACAAGTTTACACTCTAATCTTTCTCTTTAATTGCATTGGCCTTTCTTATAGCGAATGAAGCAAGCTTCAAACCATGACTCTGGCATTCATCCGACACAATCTATGTGATTCACGTAAATTTACCTTAACTACTGGCAGGTTATGCTCTAACTTACGCACTCATCTTATCTGGCCGCGCAAAATATGGGCCGTAATCCTTTTTGCTTAAAATGCATGTTGGCTTATGTGCTGCTTACGTGTGCTTAAAGAAATAAAACACTCCTCAGCCATGCACCCATTCACATCACCCACTGCTGCCCTTGTGCCTTGACACACTAAACAAAGTATGGGCCACTGCGAACCGAAATATAGATATCTTAGTTATAAGCATGCTTCCTAGGAAATCGCGACTGTATAAGCTTCAAACCATGACTCTGGCATTCATCCGACACAATCTATGTGATTCACGTAAATTTACCTTAACTACTGGCAGGTTATGCTCTAACTTACGCACTCATCTTATCTGGCCGCGCAAAATATGGGCCGTAATCCTTTTTGCTTAAAATGCATGTTGGCTTATGTGCTGCTTACGTGTGCTTAAAGAAATAAAACACTCCTCAGCCATGCACCCATTCACATCACCCACTGCTGCCCTTGTGCCTTGACACACTAAACAAAGTATGGGCCACAGCAAACCGAAATATAGATATTTTAGTTATAAGCATGCTTCCTAGGAAATCGCGACTGTAGAAGACATCGTAGACTGATATCTCGCCATACTACACTATTGTAGGCAAGAGAACTAATTTACCTTTTGTGACCACTGCTTCATATTCGATTCTACAGAATATTACAAACTGGTCCGCGCACGAAGTGGTTTTGTACTGCACTAAAATGGAAGCGAAACAAGTTTTAATTCCTATAGGTTGAAATGTACTTTTCTTTGAAAATTAAGTGCAAAGCTTACGCACTAAATTTTAAGACGGCTGAGGCAGGAGATGAACTGGGTATATATGAGAATAGGCGAAATTCTATGAATAAAAATAGGATTTTTTGATTTGTTTTTTGGAAATTTGGCGTAAAGCCAAATTAACTCACCCAGTGGTTGTGACTCCACAAAGAGACTAAAGAAGTAGCTTAGCAGTGTGGATTTTTCATTCAGGTAAGCAGACTGACCTAAAAGAGAATTTTTTGTCTCCCTTCAGCATAAATTTGACCACATTTTTATTTAAGTTACTGGGTGGCCTTCCTATCTAGACACAATTGTAAGCAACATTTTGAGCTTTAAAAATCCCCACCTATTAATTAAATATAAGAGTTAACTTTCCATTGTGCAAGGTAACACTGTGGATTTGGAGGCAAGAGAATGAACCATAGATGCGCTTGCAAGCTAGGCATGCATATCGTCCTATTTCTACAAAGAAGAGAAAAGACCCTCTCTTAAAGGCGCGACTGCAGTCAGCAAAGGCAACAACGTCATCTGATTTAGCTAAACTGTACGACGCATACCTGTTTGGTATAGCACTTTATTATGCGTGGTTATTTGTCGCATTAAATCTATAAACACAACTCACCTCTTCGCTTTACCAGCTTGTCACCATTATGGCAGCTCGCTCCACGTTAGTAAAAGTTTTGCCTGGTTGCATTCCATGCCTGAATTTGTAGCTGACTAACAGCAGCAAAGCCGGACAAATACAAGTCTGCTGTTTCCTGTTAAGACTTTAAACTGAGCTTTTGCTCCTCAACATCGTTAATTGCTGCATGCGATTACTTGTCTAGCCGTGGCCAAAAGGAAACCAGTCTATTAAATGCTAAAGTATGCCCAGCTCTAGAATATCATAGTGTAACGAAAATAGGCTGTATTTTTCACGCCTGTGCTTTTGAATTGTCTCTTGACTTTGTATAGCTCCTTTGATGCTCGAACATAGCCCTCAGCTCTGGTCCAGATTTGCACCAGGGCCGGTACTGGTTCATGACTGTCTAATAATTAGACTCTAAAATCTCCAGAAAGATAATGCAGCAAGCATGTGTCAGGGGTGCTCAATCTCACTGATGAGCAACTGTCAACTGTGTGTATCTTCAGTGGACCACACATTAACAGCATTTGAAGAAATGTCGGTAATTGCGCTAGCATGTGGTGAATACGAGACAAATGGGCAAAACTACACTGCGGCTTGTCAAAATTTGCTGCCTACTTTCTCGGGTTGATGCAAAAAACACGGAGCAGAATGATGGTTCCGAAATCATCACCCTACCAAGGGTAAGAAATTAATTTTTTGAGTGAAGCAGAGTGGAGAATCCTTCGACTGATGAGTGCTGAACACGTCCAAGCTCGCTCAAATGTGGTATAGTTTCCCTCCCAACCTAAAGACGAGTGAGCGTACAAAATCAAGGAATGAGATTGAGGGCTGCCATTGATTGCGCCATCGACCACACGATCGCCTTCACTGAGGTTCGCAAAGGAGGGGCCACAAATACATCATGTCAGTCATTAAATTTGTTAGTCTGCTGGACAAATTAACAGCCACCATTACAAAGCATGACAGTCTTCCACCAATGGGCTCAATTAAGGCAATTTCACTAATTTTCTTGAATCAGAAATTGAATGCAAGGTTGCGGCATTCGTTAGATCTATGGCTAAAATGTCCTTTCAGGAGGAGAGCTTTAGGAACCCGGAGTTGTGACTGCATCAAATGAAGACGCGGATTCCAGTAACAAGTTCCAACTCACCGAATTTTCTCGTCTTGCCCAGCAAGCTTTAATGTTAATGTCAATGCGTGGCATTATGTTTAGTAAAGAAAAGCAAAGCAGATAATTTGTGGTTCCGCATAATCACCTGCTAGTAATGCTGTCTTACGCAACTCTACAATCTACTACAAAATACCGTGAAATATGCCAGTAGTCATTTAACACACGGGATAGTTGTGTGAAAACTAAATCACACCGCCAGCAGTCAGATGTGCACATCCACACGTTTCAGCGTTTTCTGTTATCCCTCATTCTTCCCGTGCTAATGTTCTAACAGCGCGGTTCATCATCAACACTGTCACTCAGCTACGTTCCTTCTACGCTCTCGTTCTTTTCCTTATTTTCTACCTACCCTTTTGTCTACTCCGTCTCCTTTGTCCGCACGCAATAGTACAACGCTGTCTCAACTGATGAGCCAATCACTTTAAATTGTCAGAAGATAGCCATGAGTATCCACTTCAAGTGCGCCATCAAGTGACATTAAACTTCCTTCAGCCTATGCTAAGTATTTTTGGTTTTAGTGCATAGTAGCTGGCTTGATAAATAAATTGCTAGACAAATGTGTGGAAAAGAACATGCTGATGGCTTAGCTTCGTCTTCTCTTAATAAGTAAAACCCCCGTAGTTTTGTTTCTGACATAATGCAGTCTTTGAAGTAAGTCGCCCATCCCTTATGCCCATTTGTAACTTACTCTGCAACTGCTCCGCCATGCTGCTCTTTTATGCCTGCCATGTACGCATTAAATGTTGCCCAAATTAATAACAGCAGCAATATTCTTAGATGCGCAGGCCTGCATTACTTTCCTTAGCATAATTACCGCAATGCATTAAGCTAGGCTAGACTAATCCTGACTGCAACAAACTAGACTACGCTAAGCACCCACATCGAATTTTGCTAGGATGGGACAGGCAGGCCTCCTCCTTTGACCTTTGCAAAATTTTTTCAGAGGAAATGTGGTTGCTTAGCGCCATTATTAGACTTAGAGACGGTGGGTCGGAAGAAAGTTGTCATGCCGTTGTGTGCGCTATTGTCTGCGCTAGCATCGGTGCTGCTTTAAATCTTCATATGCTTACAAATTACCTGCTATGCTCATAAGTCTAGTAAGCTTAAATTTGGCGTTAATTGTCATGCTGTTGCACGTATAGGGACAAACTTTGATACATATCTCGCCCATTCTCAAGCAAGTGCTCATAAAATCTGGAAACATATCCATCTGCTTCTGACGGGGCCCGCAACTAATTTTGCCTGACAATCAAACTTCACTAATCTTTGCAAGTTATACCCCACAGCACGTGTTACTTTGCCATGTTTTGGATGAAAGTGTTCCGCATTTGTGCAGTACACCTGTCAAACCACCTAGTTAAGACATGAACTTTTTGTCACTGTTCCGTTACGTGTTGCCTATTAAACCTCGATCCATTTGATCCTTTCGCGAATTCCAACGCTAACCATAGCCTAGAAAAAAGCACATTTAAGGGAGCATAAAATTTTTAACGTGCAAATCATTGACACCTTAAGGCTAGTAGCTGCACTGCATGTCTTCCACTTAAGGTCCTGATATGGCCTCAGTTCTTTTAATCCGTTGATCTCTAACATGCATTTCGATCGACAACTTTGTCATTTATCATGCGCTGACACTGCTTTATGGATAAATTTCATTTTTACCGAAGCTCAGTCAATGCTTGAGAAAGATCTGTGGATTGTGGCATTACACCGCGTGGACAAATTACTGCACATGACGGCGACCTTCTATAATTGACGACGGTAACTTGGCTGTGCTGGTTGATTTTGCCTCCCTGCGCTGTATGAAATGAGCATCAAGCGAAATTCAGTTTTAGTTCAGATATTCTGACGGGTGCAGGAAATAACCAAATTCTGGTGATCTGTTAGACTGCATCGAAGATCCCTTTTATAGGTGAAGATTTCCTTCGCGGAGGATTTTATGGTTAACTGGTTAAAGTTGGTTGTGGCATGAGGTAGTATTTGACCAGGCAGTGCTGTCTTCTTTCCATTTTCCGCAGGTGGCAGCATGAAGCGAGGCCAATGATCAAAAGATTCCTGAACTTACCCTTGTATCAACTGGATAATCCATGACAGGGACATCCTCTCACTTGCCTACACACATGAGCAGCTAATGAAGGTGAAAATTTACATGACGCTGCCCACATAGGAGCTAAGAGAATGGCCTGATCAGAGGAGAATCTCCACCATATTATATGGTAATGCCACATTGTGTAAAATGGTTTTTAACTGTAGAAACAACAAAAAATTCTATGAAACCAGTTCTTCGGCATTTTAGTCTTGAGTGGCGGTAATGGCTTAATGCACACCAAGTTGTAAGCTGCTAAGGTCAGACGACGCGACACCTCAGATGACTTAAGCACACGTGTGGGAGGAGTTAAAGGCAGGTCACCGCAAGCATGGTAGCTCTATTGCCAACATTCAAACTGGTTCTCTGGTCATGTTGCTGAGGTCGCGAAAACGATAAGGTTAAGGTTCAATCCATCGTTTGCACTGAAGAACCTCAAAAAAGCTCCCCATGCCTAGCCTATTTTAAGGCAAGCCAGAGAAACGGTGAATAGGTTTTCCAATTGCTCTCACACAATATGTTTTAGCCTTAGCCAGTCTTCTCAGTAAGGATCTGACTAATATTCCAGCTTAAACATGATTGCAGCGTCACTACCGCACTCATAAATGCTACTATAAGATTCATTGCAAATATTCCGCATCTAAGCGATGTTAATATTCTAATGCGCACTAGCAACTTCCTCGGCTGGCCTTGCTCGGCCCCTCCATTATATCAAACAATTTGCAAAATTTAAAAATTATCTGTGACTTAAATTGAATGCGAGCCTTTAATTTCCTAGTTTTAGCGAAACATCTCACTATAATTTGACGGCAGGAAAGAATATTTCAGAAAAAACTATATATGTAACGCAGTTTTGGTCCTAAAATTTTTCATAACTCGAATTAAACTCCCGTGAAGCTCAGCATTATAACTACAAGAAGGTCATCTTGGCAATGGAATTGAAAGTCACGCCAACGGCACGTCAAGGGGAAGCTGTGAGCTTCTACACACAGGACGCGCATGTGATTCGTGAAATATTATGCCTCGTCATCCATGTCCAAGTATCGAAATGTAAAAAGTATTAATGAAACAGAGACAAACCTTATTCCAGACTAATCTTATACATTCTTATTAAAAAAACCAAAATATCCACGGGGCGAATCAGAGTAAGGTAGCTATAGAAAAAACCCGTTTGATGTGCTCATATGGTAGTGGACTGGCTGCATCCAGCTGTAGCAGAAATTCATTTAAACACCGCCTTGGTTTTTTTCGATTTTATCGCACTGAATATCAACCTATTGGCTGTGCTCCTAGGCTGTGAGTAAGCCTTTATAGAGAATAGCCAAGTCTAGCTTTACTTATAATCATTGCTTTCTGCTGCACTGAATTCATCTGATTACTGTGGCTTCGGAATTACAGTGTATGGTTCGACATGTTTCATTCTCTGACGCCTTTCGTTCGTAGGTGACTTGCGTTTAAATTAAAGCCTACAAAACAACCTGCGGTTTGGTTTATGCCGTGGATTTCAGCCGATTTGTGCGATAATTCCATAGACAACTAGGCCAAGTCGTTGAATACTATGCGATTATATGAGCTACTAAAATTAGGAGACGGGACATTCTATCCTATTAATAAAACCATAGTTTTAACATCATCAGCTCCTGCTAGCGTACTAATGGTTGCAGATGAGGCATTCTCAAAATCGGAATTTCACAAACAAGTAAGAATGTGGGCGCCAATGTTTTCAGCTTCCACGTCAATTCATTTCAATGTATAAAAAGCACATGATTCGAAATGATTGTGACTCTATAATTGTATACCTAAAGCTTATGCTTTGGCAATATTGCACCGTGTGCATTTTCAAAACAAATGTTCTTTCCCTTCTATACCCCTTGTTTTAATAAACAATGGAACAGTGTTTTTAGGACAAATAGTTAAAAGAAGAAAGTAAACCCTTCAAAGCACAAAAGTAAAGGCGAATTTTGAGGCAATTTAGCGAAAACGCGTGACATTAATTTCCTTTTTAGCTCACAGCCATTATCTACGTTAATTCCTTGGCGAATTATTGCGGTCGCATGCAATCCCCGCTTGGTGTCAATACTGACTGGCTTCTGCGAGGGCTTCTGCAGTTTGCCTTGTTTGCAACACCAAGAAGACGTGCCTAACCAAAGGACACTTAAGACCACACTTCGACCAATAGGAAGCCTATTGAAGCCTTAAGCTATCAAGATCCATGTAAGAATCCATTAAAGCTTCTTACTGTCTGGTGAAGACCTTTCAATATTTGCCTATTCAGCATTCATGGCGAACGTCCTCATTGAAAATAAGTATTCATTTGCTTTGTGCTCAAAGCTATTGATGCAGAAGTGATACAAAATTAAATTGCATGGAATGTGATGAAAGACATTCAGTGTTTATGACGAGAAAAATAGTTCTAAGCAGATTCAAAAGTGCATAAGTCAAAGCTGAGTGGGAGTATTTCACACCTTATTTCATGTAGCCATGTCAAACGAACTTGATGTAAGCACCTGAAGCGGAGATGGATTAGCACATCAGCTTGTGCAGCATCCCATTTCCTCGGCCAACGTACCATTTGAAGTAGCAGTACTTCAAGCAGCATGCAAGCTCACATAGAAAATATAAACCTTTCAACCTCGAGAAATCATTTTCTTTTTCCTTTGCTAGCCAAACTGCACCTAAAAAAGCAGTTATTCCCGTTTGAAAAGAATGCGACATTTTTCTCAATTAACCATCCAGTCACGCTATTTTAAAGCAAAAAATATGCACACTAAGAAAAATTCGTGCAGCAAGATAATGGTACTCACTCATCTTCTCAACTTTACCAAAAATTTGCAATTCATTTTGAATTACATGCTTGAAGATGAGGCTACATTAAAGAAAAATGAACAAATTTCTCAACCGATGTGTACACCAGCAAGGCGGCATGCAATGCGGGTGCTTTCACCATGGCTAGCTTTTTCTAGTTCTGTAGCTTTGCTAAATATGTTGCAACCTATTCATTTATTGAATTTGGCTAGCAAAACCTAAAAGTATTTGAGGTATTCAGTTGACAATAAGGTCAAGAGTCTAATAGAAATCAAAATTATTCAGCATTCCGCAACTCACAATCGCAAATTTCCTTGTTAACGATAAGATGCCGTCGCTACATTTAGATTATTTTCTAAAAACGCGGAGCAAGTAATGCGGTTCAAATTTAACATATCTTTGATTACCGTTTGATAAAGCCGTCATAAAATCAAACAAGTGCATCAATATGACTTCACGTACAAGTTGGATGTGTGCAAAACTCATTTCGAATTATACATAGCAAGCATGCAAATTTAGAGCACAACGCGGCACAATTGGCAGAGCGGTCGTTTTGGAGCAGCTGTTGGAACTAGCCGGGAAAGTTGAGTACTTTATGGATCATCGTAGCAAGCTGATTTAAACATTTTCGCATGCGCCTGCAAACGACACCTCGAAATGTCCAAACAAATATGTCTCTGCGATCAGCAATCAAGGGGTCGTCCTTCCCGATGCACCACACTCGCCAATTTATTAACGAAGACATCAGGGATGAATTAAACACAAAGCTGAGCTTCTTGAGACAGTTCATGAAGAAGGCCAATCCACTCTCCTCTTTGCATTTTACGTCTTCAATTATGATAATCCGAGTGTTAGATTGGAAGACAAGTTCGCCACTATGGCTCGTAGTTCAGTCTTGACACCGAGACTCTGCTCAGCAATGTAGAGGACGCAGTCATAACAAGCTGATAAATCCGTTTCTCCTCTTCGAAGTCTTGCATATTCGTTGCCCAATAGTTGACGGTAATCAAAGCCAAAAATGTGTCGTAACTCTAAATTATGGTTTGAGGGGCGAATTATGCCAACAGCTACTGTTGCGGTGAGAGCGAAGTCCACGATTTGCATTGATAACTCCATGAGCATCAAGTGCGTCACTTTCAAAGGGAAAAGCTTAACGAAATCCATTATGGACCTAATTTTAATGCGATCGACTCTTTTTAAGCTCCAGGAATGGAGATCGAATTTCATCTGCTCAAAGTGTTGGCTAATACATTCGTCAATCCTCAAAAGAGTCAGCGTCCGCGGGTAAGACAGTAGAGTTGCGCTGACATGTTTGTCAATCCATTTTTATCTTGCACATGTACGAATGTTGTTTTTTGAGAAGAGAACAGATTTCCACCTCGAGAATGCCTTGCAAATACTCGCTATATCAATAAAGCTGAGATATTCACATATTGTCCGGCGTACTTCTTCAGGGAGGTTAGTGATCCTAATATCGTGTAATTTGGCCCTGAAAAGGAACGGTTTTTAATTAGGCAACGATTGTGACAATTAAATGCTGCACTATTGAGCTATCCAAATAAATTTAATCATACCAAAAGAGACTCAGATTAAAGTAAACAAATGCTCCCGTCGGAGATCAGAATAGTCCAACTTACATCTGGTCCTATATTCGTGGTTCTGGCTGGCAATATTAGGGCTGAGTAGCATAAGATTAAAAGATTAAATTGGGCATTCTCAACTTTGTTCGTCTGTACCGCTAAAACAATTAATGTTCAGGTGATTGGTATCTCCCAACGGAGGAGCCGCCAGACTTTGCAAGTTGGAGGAGAGTTCAGAAAACACCTTCCACTGAAGCCTTACTCAGCACGACTAAACCATATTAGTGGATGCAGTTTTAATGAATAAATCTCTTTTTTTGATGGATTTGAAGACTAGAAAAGAGGAGATAAACAAGCGATCTCTTTTGCTGCTCTTAACATCATCGAACCTACCTTTGCAGTAAGATCACGTAAATTTTGAAGAGTAGCTTGTAACCACAAAGGTCAATCACCATCCATGTCTATGGGGCAAAAAATATACCTAACCCTCTTTGCCACTCACTACGATCTGTTTTAAGATAAAATGAATTTTGGCATCACTTTGACACTGGAGTATGACTGCGCATCCTTACCTCATTTCTGTAAGTCATTAATCTTGAAGAGCAACCCGGTGCCAAGAAATTATATTCGCTTGCTTTCAATTCGTTATGTTTTTATTAGGTTATTACTAAGCTAAAATACAAGGATGTCTAATTAGTATTCTTCTTAACTGGTGCGCAACTAAATCGTTGCCAACTCTTCAAGCTTACCCAGCTCTTTATCATTCGTACAAATTTAACCCTTTTTCCAGAAGAATGTGGTTGACAGTAGAAAGAGAGGTGGTGATGAAAGAGAGACAACATTATGGATCCGCGTAGGTAACAAAATCCGAATAATGCAAAATGCTGCTTGATCCTTGGCGCTAGCCGTCTTCATACCGTCAATTCCTCCTCTGTTTAGTGCAAGCTGTCTTTTAGCAGAGGAAACAACAACGTCCAAACAGGTGTTTTGCAACTAGTAATGGCTGCGAACGGCATCTAAAATCACTGCCATTGAGGCCACTACTACATTCAAAATACAACGTCAATAGCCTACAAGAGCGGCCAGTTAACAACAGTAACATAGAAAGGGGCGAATTCTGTGTGTTGCTAACTGAATTTAAGAATACATTTATGCAGCGAAATTTTGATTAGAAATGGGCAAGTTACCAGCAAATCTAGGCCATCGAAGATCCTCCACATTACCTACACTTCCAATAAACTTAAGCGCCTCGTCCTAAACTATTATGGACAGATTGTAAAATTAACAAAGTTACCATAAGACTCTCGTACTGAGCCAAGAAAGAAGAACAATGGTTGAGTAGCACTTAGTGGTGGCTACGAATGGTTAACCGTAGCCTGAATGAACGATTCGTTAGACTACTCACAGGCGGAAGTGATAAGAGCGGACAGATAGGCAGTGATGCGAAAGCCACCTTTAATACCTGATACAACAAGAATTAATTGCGTTGTTTTTTGCATTGTTGAATTGCATTGTTTTTTCGGAGAGGCTTAATCACTGCCACTGTCCTCCCTGCTGCAAGTCAACGATTAGCCTTGGCGCGGTATTAAGGATAGTCGTTGGATATGCACGTTTGCTAGATTCATAGCAATCAATAAAAGTAATTTTGCAAACTTTTTTATTCACTTTATACCATGCGCCTCTATTGTTGTACCTAAATGCCTTAATGGCTCATAACCACAGAAGAATACCAGAGAAAAGGGTCGAGAGTATGCAATCCCGACAAGGCGTCGCGATCCAACTGAAGCGCATTGGTACCATTAATTCTTCTTATTCCATTCTGCCTCCTTTGTATGCACTGCGATGCACAGAATTCACTTAGGATGGAAAATCACAATGGCAAGTAGAGTCTGCTATCACAAATCCACATACCATCTCCACCTTCCCCTTGCTTCTATTGCGTGCAAGAAATCTCAGTCAGTCAGACTTGATTCTATGGTCTACCTTAGCATGAGCAAATGCATTAGCAATCTCTGCAAAAGTGTGAATTTTTTTATGGTTCGTCTTGCTTCGTATTTTCGTTCCTGCCATTCAGTTATTTATCGGTGCTACACTCCTACTTCCATCGCCTAAGTCTCTACCTCCATATCACCCCTATCCTCCCAACCTACCCTTCCTAAAAACGTCAAAAGGCGAAAACAGGTGTAAATCGTGGAAACAAAGGGTAAGTTACGCTATCGGTTCCTGTCATTTTCCTCTTCTTGTGGTGTCCTCTCCACCTTTTTTATTTATTGCGTGCAAGAAACCTGTCAGTC
>LWMJ02000410.1:47093-59851 GCA_001693035.2 Taenia asiatica | reverse complement strand
GCANCTTGACTTCTTAAATGAATCTGGTGGAACACCCTCTGACGTGTCCACCACGCCTAGTTACTTCGCCTTTAATAATGGCAATGTTATGTAGGTCCTGCATTCATCGTCACTACTAATACCAGTGTTCCTGATTCCCGACTACGATGTTCAACTCGATTTCCCTTTTTTTCAAAGTCACTTGTACTTTGCTGGATGACAGGCCTACTCGTTCAATTTACTTACTTCTCAAGCGCGAACACGATTAATGTCATTTGTGATTCTTCGTTGACTATGAGGTACCCTAAATTAATCAAATCTTCTAATGTAGGCGAATTTGAGCAGGAGCTTTGCTTGTTCACCTATTTCGTGGAGTTGTTTTAGCATCCAGCTCAAATAAGGGCTGACTTAATGGCAGCCCATTAATGTCTACTGGCTTAGTTAGAGATCAGACACACGGCCTCGTAACCGGTTAGCGTGGAACATCTTTGGCTGAGACAGTATGCTTTTGGATTGAGGGGATGTCGTAGCCTATAGGACTTTCTTTCGGTGTGAAATTTGACTGGTAATTTGATTTAATTGAGCCAGTGCTTATATTGCTATCAGCTGACAGGACATGAAACTTTAGAATGTAACTGGAAGGGCTGATTTGTCCAACTTTGGAACAAATGCCCAGAAAAGCGAAAACATTGTTCCTGTAAAATAAATTTGACTGGTAATATGATTTAATTGAGCCAGTGCTCACATTGCTATCAGCTGACAGGACATGAAACTTTAGAATGTAACTGGAAGGGCTGATTTGTCCAACTTTGGAACAAATGCCCAGAAAAGCGAAAACATTGTTCCTGTAAAATTTCCGCCGTCCAGTCGGTGTGTCAGCTAGAGCCCACTTCAGTCTACTCGAATCAATGTATGATTTCGGCAGTAATGAAGGGTGAGAAGTCCACTGGAGGGTAAATATAGACTGCTTGACAGCGTCGCAGCACATAGCATCGATGATCATAAACGGGGTCCCAGAAGAATACGGCTTACCATATATTAATGCTGCACGATATCTGCTTCAAGCAGCTAAATGTGCGTGAAGAGTGAGTTTAGGAAAAATGATCAAAACAGCGCACTGACGTTATCCAGATAATGAACGAAGTTGTAGCGCTACATTTGCGTTACGAGTGGATTTTCTCATTAACATTCTAAAGTTATTGGTGCGTGAGTTGATAGTAACCAGCAGAGCAATGACAGATTTGGTTATCTTAGTCATCAAAAAATTCAGCACATTTTGTGCATTCTATGAAAACTATGATCGCCAAAACTGAAGGAGGTAGGAGCTGTGGTATGACCTAGCGATGCCCAATGGATAAAATTACTAGGTGAGATAGGAGCATCTGATATAATTTCCATTTTAGTTCGCAGTGTGCTTGCACCCTCAACTAAACCACAGGCTCACTCTCTCTCGTTCTAGTAAGTTTTGCCAGCTTGATACGTTCAAATCACTGCCGAACATGGGTGATCAAGTGTTCATGGATGAGTGCCTTTCCTCTTGTGGCAGATATTCCACATGTCTGCACATGGCCCTATTGGACGGTTTAAGCCTTCAAACTGTCCAGGCGAGAAGAACTAGCAATTCTGCATTTTATGGCGCAGGAATGAAGCGTGGTTAAATTATGAAGGTCATCTGGTATCTAATTTTGTGCATGCAAGTCCACACCAGCCTATTCTACGCTTCAGCTCTTAACTTCTTCAATGAGAATGATATCTAAAAGCAGTGACAATCTTATTCATAATGCACTGACGAGCAGTGCAGGATCTAAAAGTCTGTGCTAAACAGTCAGCATAATTTGGGGCTTTATAATTTGAACTTCAAGGCCATTTTTGTTAAACAATTGCTGATTTGAGAGTTATATGATGTTTGCAGTGCTTGGCATGCTGTTTGTGTTGACTGTGGCAACTAGGGTTGGTAATTTGGAACTGGTATTCGCTCATTTTTCTTGCACCCACACATTTCTATTAGGTCATTGCGAGAAAACACACAAATAGACCCACACTGTCAATTCGCTAAGCTGAATTTCTTTGAAGCATTACACAGTGACTGATATTGTCGCAAATGCTACTTTGCCTCCCGCATTGATTTTGCCTACAGCCACAGCGCTCTCACTCATGCTTTGGGTCGCAAATGTGGTGTATGACTGCTTCAAGCATTTGTAGATGGTAGTGAAGGAAAATGAGTAGTGATGTACCAACTGAAAGCAGCGAACTGACCCCACTGACTTTCGTGGAATTACACTAAACGTGGAGAAGGAGGAGTCTTAGTCTGCCAGCTCTATTTACCTGGAGTATCGGCTAACCTGCTTTGCTATTAAGGCGTTTCCCACTCTGTGCTTTTGTTTCAAGTTGGTGTGTGTGGGCACACAAGTCCTACGCCAATCTATGCTCCGAACCCAAAAAGCTGAAGTCCTAAGAAGGCAAAGATCATTAACCGCGTTTATGGCACACGTGAGTTAGGCTAAAGTGTCGCCTCGCTTCGCCCGTTGACGGTGCCAATAGCCATGTCCAAATATGCTTGCAGATGTGAATTGGCGCAATCTTGACAGTCCAAACTTTGCATGATCTAAAAAAGCGAGAAGAAACAAAAAAAACTAAGGCAATGAAACCCACTTTCAATCTCATGCGGGGCGTAGGTAATAATGAGATATAAATTGACAACCTATTTACAGCCGGATGAAATAGAACCCTTTAGTCACATCGCTTATTCACCGATGAGGTAAATGCTCACCAATACAGTCGAACCGAAATGGTCATTTCACTGGCATAGCGTGCGTGGTCTATGCGATCTCATCACCTGACCTTGTCATGCATCCCACTTTTCTAGGCACATTTACTGGCGTGAGTGAAATTTCAAAATGTGAGTGATTAAATGGAGCAAAACTAGGGCTGCTTGAAACATGATCTCTCAATGAAAGAGGCAACTTTATCGAAAGGTGATAAGCAACATCTCGGAGCATTTGATCAGAACTACACAGCTCCAACTATTAATCTAATCTGTTGCTGCCTCCGCTTTATCAGCACATCTTTTAATCAATGACCCCCAAATAACTAGACTGCTTTGACATCACAATATGACTTACGCACACAAGACAGGGTGACGTTTATCTAATTCAGTACTTTGCAGGAATTAAGCTAAATCTTTCCATATTGCTTATCTTTGCAGGAATTAAGCTAAATCTTTCCATATTGCTTACACAAGACGCGTGAACAGGACGCCGATAGCTTTCGTGCTTACAAATCTGCCTTCTTAAATATAGTGACTTCACAGCTGTAGTACCTGTGTTGCAATTGGTAGCCCAATCAGCTTTACGAGGTAGGTGGGTGGGGGCGTATATAAAGTTGCGGCGACATCACTTAGAGAATAGACGTAAATTATGCTGGAAGTGGTTGTGGCACTACTGTGGGCAGTACATTGCTCAGGTATGCTTCTGTTTTTATTTCCTCATTTCTGATCCCCTTTACGTGATGATTTTCTATCTGAAGGCCAAAAAAGTCCCAAGTTGTGGGGCTCCCGTGTTGTTGGGACGCCGTATGGGGTTGCATACCCATTAGACTTCGAGTATAAGGAGGGCTATGTAAGTGTGCCACAGTACACTTTTGATGTCCGCATAATAAAATGCATTTGCGACATATCTGAGCCAAATTGGTCATTGCACCATAGCTCTTCTTAATCAGGGTGATTGGCCACGCCGTTTCAAGGTGACTTTCATTGAATTTAGGGTATAATTGCATACACTCCGAAAGCTGCCGCCGAAATATACGTTATAGACCGCAGGTGCGTGGCCTTTGACAAATTTTGGGGCAGTCCTTGTGAATGGAACAAAGGTACGCTCACTCTCTCTCACTGCTCCACATTTAATGATTACTTTATTTATTTGAATCCTTTTTCACTTCTGAACGGGCATGTAAGAAGTCAGTTGCTAAGCCATTTATTGAGCAATGATATTCAAAGCGTGGTGTGGTTGTTCAGATCGGTGATTACAAACGTATTTGCGTTGTGCCTTGCTAAGTAGCAATGCTTTGCCCTTTAAAGTGATTGCGGCGTGCGTCTTGCCGAAACGCTAGTTTACGCAGTCTTTGATATACAATAGTTGATGTGGAAATTTGCATTTGCCACAACGTAGGGTAATTCGCGACCCCCATTAATGCTCTTTTATGTGCTCCATCATCCTGGTATTGCTTTTGTTCTAGAGGAGGCTAGCCTCTCCATGGTTGACGTGACTAAACAAGAAAAGATTGAAATCATTGACTGTGGCGTCGATCAGGAGCTGATATCAATCACGCACTTCGTGCCCTATTGCAGGTTTTCTACACCCAAACCAGGTATCAGATTGTGTGCTACAGCCAAACCGGTGTGATCATTGCATTTACATTGAGTAACGCAAGAAGGCTACGCATGTTCTTCCTGTCTAAACGTTAGGTGGTGTGGATATGCTGACCTCGCTCCCCTTTTCGCGGTTTGTCAAAGGACAGAGGAGTTTTATACTAGCATTTGGTGTTCGAGGAGCAGAAGGCAATGAATAGGTAGGCTATTTGGTTTCTTGCGCGCATTGCACATAAAATGAGGCACTGATCCACTAAATGTTGCATGTGTTTTGAATAGGCCATGCTTTTAATAAATGAAATTCTTGCCTGCATGTGGAGCGGGGATCTGGTTGTGTATCGAAACCACTTAGCCTGTGGTAAGTCCGGAAAACCCATGTATCAAAATGAGATTTATGGACTTTCTTGACCCTTTCTTTAATAGATCACCACACAAGAATTACAGCATTCTTGAAGCATTGTTTTCATTTATAACCACCCGATACACATCTGCTAACATGAATGTTGATTCTCAATTTCATCAGCCCCAATGTTGAAGGACAAGGTCTTAGATTTGCGGGTATTTTGCGGCAGATCTAAACCGCGGCCTGGTGTGCAACACGAGACCTAATTGTGGCTTGCAAGAGACTCGTATTTGACCGTGACCGTCGATTACACACAAAATGGGACATCACCTGAAGTGGAGGAATGCAATAGTAAGTACTACACAGCACATAGCTTCTCCTAAGTAGTCTCACTCTGAATAAGCTGTTTTGCTTGAATTTGCTGCAATGCTTACCGCCTATGGTTGCCTTCAGACATTGCTACTGCCTTTTTCATGATTCAGCATCTTTATCGTTGCATTCTGCCTTTCAGAATATGGAAGAGCACGAAGTGAGTCAGCTTGTCAATAAATGTAGTACGTAAGTAGTTTTTCGACGAAGGAAGAAGAATGTTCGTCAACTCCTCTCGTTTTCATCAATTCGTCTCAGCTTGTAGTAGATCTCAAACACTTATGAGTTCTGAGTTTACACTGGCCCCATTTCATATCACTTGCAAAATGCTTTGCTTGAGACAATGCTTTGTGGACTTTTGATAACTGGCCGCAAGCAGGCCTCACAACCACCACCTTGAACACCCTTATAATTACCTTGCAACACTGATTCATCGATCCCAGTAATATTGAATACAATCTATTTAACACTTGCTTTAGGAGAGATAACCACGATAGATTCAGCAGCCCCATAACCAGCCTCTACACCTTCTTTGGGTAGGCACCCATTGCACTGAATTTTATTGGCATTATCTGTACACTCGCGTCTTCCCAACTAAGCAAGCCCATACGGCGAATCTTTTACTTGCGCATTAGCTCCTGGCGAAAAGACAAGCACGTTCCATTGCCCTGAGCTAGTGTAATTACCGAAACCAACTTGGATATAAATTTGATCAACGGATGCCCGAATCGGGCCATCTGCGCAGACCATACCCATTTTTGTAACTCACTGGAACTTCGCACTTAGTGATTAAAGTGCCCATACCCTCTGTCCGTTGGGGCCTTATCTTAATTCTGTTGCGCTTTTAGGCATTTAGACATCCAATACACCCGCTTGATTCCACTCACACATGGCATTTTTGCTGAATAGTTGGTGGTTGTCGCCTTTAAGGTGGACTTGAGTTAGTGCAAATCAACCGCTCTTTTGTAATTGAGCGGCAATCTCGTTTGGCAAATTGACGTGTTGGATTCTGTTTGCATATTCTTACTTTGGATGCACTTGCGAATGCCTTTGCTAACGACGTTAATTTTCACTCATTTTTAACACGTAGAACCCGCCCTTACCTGCATGGTCAGTAGTAGCATGGCAAATAGCGTTAGCAGCGACCGACTTCACTTAATTTCCCTTCAAACAGCCAAACATCAATTCTAAACTACAACTCATCTAAGCCCAGTTCTTGTCTTAAAACCTTAGTAGTTTTTAACACTTCCCTAAACGCCAAAAGCAGGGCACAGCTGCAATTGCTTTTAACATTGCTTTGCGTGACATAACAGATCAAAACTTCGTTTCGTATTTTAGGTATGCTCGGATTGTCATTGATATTGGCACATGCTTGTGCATAATTTCATTGATGCCTGTAACAGCTTTCCTTAATTAATATGTGGTCCATTTATCCCTTAGGAACTTGTGGTCTTTATGTCTACTGGGAAACATTCCTTATTGTTCGCTACCTTAGATCTATGTGCACCTGCTACATACTGCCGAATAAAGGCTGGGTACAATTTTGCCGTAGACGGTTGTAGTAACTTACCAATCCACTGCTGTTAACATCATGTAGCCCAACCTTGCCTGCAATGAGGAAGGTGCAGATTTAGGCGCCCAAGCACCCTAGAGCTCCCCATAGTAGAGGCGTTCAGGGTCCTGCGTGTACCGCAGAAACGTCAGTAAGGCGAGAAGACAGGTGAGCGTGGTAAGAAATAGCAATGTCGGGTGCCAAGCCCAATTAGCTACACTTTAAAATGCGGGTAGTAATAGTACTCTATATCTACTTTCCATCTGCACCCGACTGAAACATTGGGTAGCCGCATCAACGATAGAGGCTCAAGCGACCTGCACTGCCGCTAAATCTGCTTTTAGATTTGGCTATCTTGAAGGGCCATAAACAGCAGGCAGAGCACGTGCCTGCGTCGTAGACGGTGAGAGGTCAAATCAAAAAGATCTATGTAATCCTTTACTCAGTCGTCGCCAGAGAAGACGCTCATTTAGCAGTTACTGCACTGTAGCCAAGAGTGATGAGATTCGTTTTTACCGGGCTTTCCAGATTTGTCGTTTGGGTGGCCAATGAAAGTAAAATGTAGGTCTTGGCCTCCGATTGGTTAAGAGGACGTGGTGCAACCCACTCATCCATCTGGCATTGGTCAGGCGCAATTACATGTGACTTGGGGCATGTAAAATTGACTCACGAATAAAAAACTGCGTAAAACATGCTCTGATGAGGCAGCAGTACTTCTTTTAATGCTCCATTATGTTTCGCTACCAAATAAACACCACAACTATTAGGAGATTCTCTCAAGTGGATAGGCGAACAATAAGGGAAGCTAGACTATTTAGGGAGAATCTTTGCTTATTTTTATGGAGGCATACATTCGTAATGCAACTCAGTTTTTAGATGGTACTTGACGGCTGTAATGAATGAATGTTAGCAAACGACTCGACGAAACAGTAATTTGCAGGAGCATTTATTGACATAATACTTTAATAAATTTTGGGCAACTAATCTCTCAATTTCTTCACAAAATTAGCCAAGCTTTACAGCTTTGCCGATGAGTCCGTTTCTCTCGCATAGTGACAATAAATGCACTTAATCAGGTGCTTTTTCCTAACAGAAATTTTTGCAGTCGATTCGATAAAAATGTGAGTGCCGTATAATAGAAGTCTGAGGCATATTTGCAGCAGCAAATGGCCTATAATTTATTTCAAAGTGCGTGATGGCACCGAGCAGTCGAAAGGTGACCATGTATGTAATCGAATCCACCAGTCATTCTGAGGCAGTTTCAGATGTCGCCACCACCCACTATTCGCAAGTCAGATCTAAGAAAGAAGCGGTGACACTGCACTCGTCCTTAAGTGCCCATCAGTCTTGTGCGCTTATTTGTCCCACTCGTCAATAAAGGTGGCAGCACAGCATTGTAGTCATGGGTGTAGTACTACTCCCCCTGTCCCCCCCTCCTTGGTTGCACGGAAATTCAGTAGCTGACGCGGTTGGCCCATCTGTGCTTTGCTTCCACCACTGACAACTTTTGATGGCTACCGCTGTCACACATTCAGCACACTTTAAATCCATTCTCAAGGCTAAGCAGCAGCATATCACCTTTTAGCAATTCATGACACGCAACGGTGGAGACTGCTTTAAGATGCACTCATCACCTGCGTCAGCAATCAACTGCTGCACGGTAAATTAAACATTTATAGATCTGTTGAAGCAAAATATGCCGCAGCTGTCACGTGGTCACACTAATTAGCTTCGACTAACAGTGCTCCGACTCGTAATCGAACATTGCTATCACCAATGCACACATACCCAAAGCAGCGCATTCAGCCATTCCTGACCCCTAAAGAGAATACAGGCGTCACAGTATTTGGGCGGAAGATACATCTATTCCACATACCGAAGACGCACTCGGCGAAGTTGCGATGGCGAGGAATATAAGTGGCCCATTACCAACGTCCAGCATTCAACAAACTGCCAATGCTCACGTAGAACCTTTATCCCCTTCCAGCGCCATCCTCCATGCAACCCTTGGTATCTGTGTTGCATCTCCAGTCTCCTCCCAGTCCCCTATTTTGGAGGCAGATTCCGTAGGGCCTAGCAAGGGTGCTCTAAGAATCGCGTCCAGAAGCCAGAAAGTCAAAATTCTGTCAACGCCACGGCCTCAAGACTATGATATTGACAGTACAATTAGGACTGAATGCGTCTATCAGTTTGGAATCTGCTGTTACTTGGCAACCATACGACGACAACAATTGGTACCATTAATTTTACACTTTAAACGGCTAATAATTTCATGAAGAGAAGTTTGCGTTATGGTCTAAAATATTTAGGAAAAAGAGTTACATACCTTTGAGTAGCCAATCCTTTGTTTCTGAGCCTACCTCAAATACCAACTCATGTCAGAGCTAAACCGACGATTAGGTGATTTCCAAGGCAGCACAATACATTTCGCGGAGATAATCGCAACACAAAACAATGGTCTCGGAGTCAGTAAACAATCAAATCGGGAAGCGCTCCGCACTCCCGATCTATCTTCTACCAAAGCGGACATTATATTCATGCAAGTAATGCACCTTTTGCCATGCATGCAATAAGATAGGACCTGTGGATGAATGCGAAGGTGCGCTGGTGCTAGAAAAAACGCTCATTGAAGCTGCCAATACGAAAAAAAGGTTACAAGCCCTGAATAGCAACCCGATCCTACTTGAGAAATGTAATGAGCAATAGCGAAGGCCAGATTCGCATTCAGTGCTGTTAGGCAATGCGGTCATGCTTGGCTGGTAATGCTCCACTAGAAGTATGCATTCTTGCCAAACTAAATGCTAAAAATGCAGTGCACACCAGGCAAAGTCAATATTCACACGAACTCTCCAGTTTATATGGAAATAAAGCCCACGCAGCTAAAATCCGAAGGTATTCGAAATTACCAAAGAACCCACACGAAACTGAAAATTTAAGTCAGCTGAGTAAGACCTGTTTGTAACAGGTAATCGCGGTTGAGCGTTGTCTAAGATAAGTAAAAATAATCCTTAAAATAAGCTTATTTTGCCTGTACTATTTATTTAAGCTGAAGCGTTACCAAAACTCAACTATGCTAGCATATTTACATTTGTGCAATTGAGCATTTTTATTGAGAGACGAATTGTTACAGAACAACTAAGGCATGTGTTAAAAAGTAATAAAGGCAAAATGACACCCCAAGGTGATGGGTTCATTAGTGCGCACATCATTTATGCAAAGCTTAGTTTGATTTCCCAAATTAGAATAGCCACTTTTTCAGAAAGTAAATTCGATGAACTTTGCGCACCACTGTCGGCTCGAATTCTAACCTTTTGTCACAACTTAAATGGCATCTGCATAAATTTGGAAGAACATCATTTGCTTGCTCCTTTCTTTCCAGTATGGTGTTTGTAAGTGCATTCACGCCTGTCTAAGGTGCTTAAAACTGTCAAGCCCAGACAATTCGCAGTAAGCCCGCCACAGAACAGGGATGTCCTCTGCTGAAATCCGTGCCTATATCGTTTTCTCAGCGACCACTTACTAAATTTGCCTGCTTTTTGGAAGTGGAAGAGGCGATGAAGTACAAGTGAGTAAAGACATGGAGGGGCTCGGAGCTGGTATGCAGTTCCCTACCAGATCAAATAGTGAGGTCGGGAATAGTTGCCACTGGATGTGCAGTGCTTGCTGATTGTGGAACAATGCATGTCTTACATTTTGTTCGATAGAAGCATCGTGTGATGAGAAGGTCAACGCGATTAGGCAGTACACATGGAAACCAACAAGTCTTTACAGCAAATCCATCTATTTTTAAGCCCTTTCTAGCCCGTAAGCCAATATAAAAGAGTGTAAATAGATGCTTACGTAAAATGAGTGCTTATTCGTTAAAACATTAAATAAATGCCAAGCACTAGGACGGTTACATCTCTCTCTAACTAAATTACTTCCCATTACTCAAAGCCCATCACGATTAAAAGAATAAAACAACTCTGAAATTGTCAACACATCTTTGTATTATTGCACAAAGTATTGTACAGTAGAAATAGAAGTGATTGGCAATGTAGCTATAAAAGAGGACATCGTAACAATCACATGGTGATGCTTTAGCGCCTACTCCAGCAAGTATGCACATGAAGGAAGCTATCAACATCTAAATGACCTAGTAACAAACATTTAAACGAAAATTATTAAAAGGCGCCTAGTACCATCCACATTTCCAACATTTTGCAGCAGAAAAGCAAGACATCCAAAATGCACACAGCGACAGTGGCTAGCTAGTCCGCACTTGATATCTTGTTATTTTCGTGTAGAATTTGTCGTCCATTCTGTGTGTTTCCGAAAGAGTCTAGTCTGCTTTCCTAAACCTTGTGGCGTCACCATCTACAAACCCGCTACTGCTGCAGTCTGACTGACGAATACGGTGGTTAATTGCGATCATTATTGCTCCCAGTTAGCAAACAAGGTGGAAATTTAGCAGGTGCTAATTTCTGGTTCTGTACCATGGTCTCTGGCTTTTACGGCTTCAGAAATCAGCAGTGTCTATGGGGTCGATGTTGGACAACCGATGGACTTTGCGTATTCTTCCTTAGGGTATTTCTACCTGAGGGCCCATAAGCGGACATGGCTATTAAGTTGTTGTAAAAAATTTGAAAATGCACGCGTTTGAAGTTGTCTGCTGCTTGATGCGTCAGGGGACTTCTGGAACCTAGTCATCTAGCTTGATATCGTGGTTCCGATAACACTGAAAGCTCCGCAGCTATGAAGATCAGACCATCCCACTATCCGAGCATTCATCAAATATTCCTTTTATGTCATGTTCTTACCCTGCTGCGGATTCGTTTGCGGTTAAAAGCAGGAAGCTTTGTTGAGCTGCATGTTGCAACATCACAAGACATTGAGGGGCGGCAAGCGACAACGATGGTCACAAGCAAAATCGATGCCAACTACCGGCCATCTCAACTTAACAGTGTGCAGTCGGTGGTGAGGTGATAGTACTGGAGTGGAAAGCTGGTATTACATCGCACTGGTGTGACTTTTGATTGGGCCCCTTATGCTTTGGATTCCGTGTGCCTGACCATGTTAAACCTATGAACGTAAAGCAAACAAGTATTTCTCATTATTACACGAATTAAAGAGGACACTTTCAAATGAGCACGCGAACCACTTGTATGCTGCGTTCAAAGCAGGGTTAAGATGACCATATTATTGTTCCACTTGAATTGCATGTTTCTATAATAGATGTTCTACTGAATCTAACAATTACTAATTTATAGAAACATGGCATTTCTATGCCTCTGAGAGTTACAACTCCAGTCGCAAGCCAAGGCTGCCGAGAAGTTTTGTCATCACTTCCTATTAAGTGCAAGTCAGAGAACATCCCCCTCTATGCTGGCCTGAAAAGTAGCTTTTCCGCCTATCGTTTGTCAAGGGGCATATAGCAACTCTCAACGCCCACCGCAGAAGCAAAATGCTGCCCATCCGCAATGTCGTTCGTAATTTGGACCAAAGCCTACAAGATGAGGCTTTAGTGTGACTGCTACCTAAGGAGTCATGCAAAAAATTAACTTCAAATTGCGTTTAAGCGCTGCACTCTTACCTTTTAAACAAAATGGGGTTCGGAGGCTTTATAAGGCATTGTGGTCGCAAAAACTCTGTGCTTTTCTCTTTTAGTGATCCTGTAATATCGATGCAAATACCAATTCTGGCGTTGCCGTGATGCTACTTTTCACCCGAAATAAGCAGATGTTCACTTCTCAATTGCCTTAGCTAAGCAATTTTTATTATGACGAATCAAAAAGGACTACTGGACTGGAGGTGACTCACGCCATTTACATCGTTTAAGCATTTGGTGAGTTCAAAACTCCTCTGCGTGCGCGAGCTTGTTGTTAACAAGTGCATGAGATACTAATCATATTCGCATTCCTTCCAAGGATTATTGGCCAGGAATTCCATGCAAATATCATCCAATGTATGCGTAGAGGCCAAGACTTTGCCAGGTTGATTGTAAAATCGCCGTCATAATTTAGCGACTGAATAAGTTGTGGATAGTCTTTTCCTCTGACCATTGACTCAAGGCGATCTATGATAAAGTCGTAAAATTTTAAGGTCCAATACCTGACACATATTGCCAAGTGCCGTGCACTTCATACGGCGATGCGTAACGCCACTTGCCA
>LWMJ02000410.1:32318-45551 GCA_001693035.2 Taenia asiatica | reverse complement strand
TCTCATCGCAGTGCTCATTATAGTTCGCTTTTGCCCCTTCCCATGCAAATCGCGTCCTTGTACCCAACTGAAGACGCGCCTTTGTATGGAATCACCTTGTGTTGAAAAGCTCTATATAGATGGTGTTCTTTGACACAATGATGTTTGGCACTTAAGATGCACTTCTGCTGTGCGAATGATTGGAACTGCGAGGTGATCTTGGTGGCAGAAGTAGACACCCTTCCAGCTATGCGTGCGACCAGGTGTGATTATCAGCATGTCCCTTCTGCTTGATGTGCGACGGCCGCAAATGTTCCATGCTATTCTGAAAACTGGCACTGTCTTCTCTTTTGGTCCTATTACCTGTTCTGGGAGAACAAGGCTTGCTACTTTTGCAGTCGATGCAAAATACCGCAGTGTGCTCTTAGCCCACGAACTGTTACACCATGGATGGTGATACGCCATTTAATGCACGAGCTGTAGCATCTACGCAAGACGGCACCATGCAACCCAAAAAATCTTGGTCGTTTGGCTTTACATCCCAAGAAAGCCCTCAGGAGTCCGGTCGGACCACATCTCGCCCATTCCACTTATTTGTTACCTTGCAAGTGCCAAAATGGCAAGTTTTGCAAGTCTTGAAAAATGTGCTATCTTTAGTAAGGACTTGACATCAAAGATTCGCACTCTGTTATTTTGCGCATTGTTGGCGTTCACCTTAACAAACTTGGTGCTTGAAATCAAAGAGGGCAAACAATGTAGCTTATTGTGCCCTCATGGTTCTGCCTCGGTTGGGCTTAGGAGCTAGTCTGCCATAAAGATGCACCACCTCCACCCCCTGTGACTAAAGGAGAACCCACGTTGACAACACCTACCGCTCCTTCTTCTGGAAGACCTCTGGGAATGGATTGCAGTGGTGCTCATAGTAATCCCAGCACTTTAGGTTAAGCACGTCACTTGTATTTTGGTGCGAGCGAAGACCAACCAAACCTCTTATTCAAGACATTCAGCGCTTTTCCTTCACCAAGATGGTCCGGTTGATAGAACAACTCCTAGGGAGTGGCTCGTACCAATGGGTTCCATAATGCTAGACCCTCGAGTGATTAATTACCATTTACTTGTATTTTGGTGCGAGCGAAGACCAACCAAACCTCTTATTCAAGACATTCAGCGCTTTTCCTTCACCAAGATGGTCCGGTTGATAGAACAACTCCTAGGGAATGGCTCGTACCAATGGGTTCCATAATGCTAGACCCTCGAGTGATTAATTACCATTTTGGAACAGTAAGGCCTCAGTCCCTTTAGGGAAACATTTGACCACCTCCGATGTATTCGCTTGGCCACTATGCCAGGAGGGGCTCTTATCCTTGCGATGGCTTGTGACAGGATGTAAGGAACCTCTCCTACGCCACAGCTACATCGGAATAAGTGCTATGTGTATTTCCCATTGATGTTTATTAGGACCACTAAGAAATAAGATAGGCGCTACAGCAACACCGGCCTCTACCGGATTCGGTGTACGAATGTGGCTTCTACGTATTTATGCACATTCCCCATTCCGTACCAAACTACGAGGCACACACATGCAACCAACGTGCCAACGAACGGTTTTCAACATAGCCAGTGCCTCATTATCCATTGCCAGTATGACCTCTCTCCACATAACAGAGCTTAAAATATCCGACTATTCTAATAATAGCAGACAATTTGCGTTAAATGCTTGGCTATGCAAAGTTCATTCATTTGTTATGTTTGCTCCTCGCCCTAACTCGTCTAACGAAGGCGAGCTGGGATAGGTAGTTGCTTTATCCGAAAACCGGGTCGTGGGGTGTGGTGCAGCAGAACAGCCGATTAACCATGCAGTGGGACCAAAACTACAAAAAGGTTATGCTGATTAAAATGTCGCAAAGGGAAAGCAGAGTGCAAAGGTTGAAGGGCGAACGGCAAAGCGCAATTTCGGTCTACTCCACACTGGCAAGTGGCGTTACGCATCGCCGTATGAAGTGCACGGCACTTGGCAATATGTGTCAGGTATTGGACCTTAAAATTTTACGACTTTATCATAGATCGCCTTGAGTCAATGGTCAGAGGAAAAGACTATCCACAACTTATTCAGTCGCTAAATTATGACGGCGATTTTACAATCAACCTGGCAAAGTCTTGGCCTCTACGCATACATTGGATGATATTTGCATGGAATTCCTGGCCAATAATCCTTGGAAGGAATGCGAATATGATTAGTATCTCATGCACTTGTTAACAACAAGCTCGCGCACGCAGAGGAGTTTTGAACTCACCAAATGCTTAAACGATGTAAATGGCGTGAGTCACCTCCAGTCCAGTAGTCCTTTTTGATTCGTCATAATAAAAATTGCTTAGCTAAGGCAATTGAGAAGTGAACATCTGCTTATTTCGGGTGAAAAGTAGCATCACGGCAACGCCAGAATTGGTATTTGCATCGATATTACAGGATCACTAAAAGAGAAAAGCACAGAGTTTTTGCGACCACAATGCCTTATAAAGCCTCCGAACCCCATTTTGTTTAAAAGGTAAGAGTGCAGCGCTTAAACGCAATTTGAAGTTAATTTTTTGCATGACTCCTTAGGTAGCAGTCACACTAAAGCCTCATCTTGTAGGCTTTGGTCCAAATTACGAACGACATTGCGGATGGGCAGCATTTTGCTTCTGCGGTGGGCGTTGAGAGTTGCTATATGCCCCTTGACAAACGATAGGCGGAAAAGCTACTTTTCAGGCCAGCATAGAGGGGGATGTTCTCTGACTTGCACTTAATAGGAAGTGATGACAAAACTTCTCGGCAGCCTTGGCTTGCGACTGGAGTTGTAACTCTCAGAGGCATAGAAATGCCATGTTTCTATAAATTAGTAATTGTTAGATTCAGTAGAACATCTATTATAGAAACATGCAATTCAAGTGGAACAATAATATGGTCATCTTAACCCTGCTTTGAACGCAGCATACAAGTGGTTCGCGTGCTCATTTGAAAGTGTCCTCTTTAATTCGTGTAATAATGAGAAATACTTGTTTGCTTTACGTTCATAGGTTTAACATGGTCAGGCACACGGAATCCAAAGCATAAGGGGCCCAATCAAAAGTCACACCAGTGCGATGTAATACCAGCTTTCCACTCCAGTACTATCACCTCACCACCGACTGCACACTGTTAAGTTGAGATGGCCGGTAGTTGGCATCGATTTTGCTTGTGACCATCGTTGTCGCTTGCCGCCCCTCAATGTCTTGTGATGTTGCAACATGCAGCTCAACAAAGCTTCCTGCTTTTAACCGCAAACGAATCCGCAGCAGGGTAAGAACATGACATAAATGTGTAATAATGAGACATACTTGTTTGCTTTATGTTCATAGGTTTAACATGGTCAGGCACACGGAATCCAAAGCATAAGGGGCCCAATCAAAAGTCACACCAGTGCGATGTAATACCAGCTTTCCACTCCAGTACTATCACCTCACCACCGACTGCACACTGTTAAGTTGAGGCGGCCGGTAGTTGGCATCGATTTTGCTTGTGATCATCGTTGTCGCTTGCTGCTCCTCAATGTTTTGTGATGTTGCAACATGCAGCTCAACAAAGCTTCCTGCTTTTAACTGCAAACGAATCCGCAGCAGGGTAAGGACATGACATAAAAGGAACATGTGATGAATACTCGGATAATGGGATGGTCTGATCTTCATAGCTGCGGAGCTTTCAGTGTTATCGGAACCACGATATCAAGCTAGATGACTAGGTTCCAGAAGTCCTCTGACGCATCAAGCAGCAGATAACTTCAAACGCGTGCATTTTCAAATTTTTTACAACAACTTAAAAGCCATGTCCGCTTATGGGCTCTCAGGTAGAAATAACCTAAGGAAGAATACGCAAAGTCCATCAGTTGTCCAACATCGACCCCATAGACACTGCTGATTTCTGAAGCCGTAAAAGCCAGAGACCATGGTACAGAACTAGAAATTAGCACCTGCTAAATTTCCACCATGTTTGCTAACTGGGAGCAATAATGATCGCAACTAACCACCGTATTCGTCAGTCAGACTGCCGCAGTAGCGGGTTTGTAGATGGTGACGCCACAAGGTTTAGGAAAGTAGACTAGACTCTTTCGGAAACACACAGAATGGGCGACAAATTCTACACGAAAATAACAAGATATCAAGTTCGGACTAGCTAGCCACTGTCGCTGTGTGCATTTTGGATGTCTTGCTTTTCTGCTGCAAAATGTTGGGAATGTGGATGGTATTAGGCGCCTTTTAATAATTTTCGTTTAAATGTTTGTTACTAGGTCATTTAGATGTTGATAGCTTCCTTCATGTGCATACTTGCTGGAGTAGGCGCTAAAGCATCACCATGTGACTGTTACGATGTCCTCTTTTATAGCTACATTGCCAATCACTTCTATTTCTACTGTACAATACTTTGTGCAATAATACAAAGATGTGTTGACAATTTCAGAGTTGTTTTATTCTTTTAATCGTGATGGGCTTTGAGTAATGGGAAGTAATTTAGTTAGAGAGAGATGTAACCGTCCTAGTGCTTGGCATTTATTTAATGTTCTAACGAATAAACACTCATTTTACGTAAGCATCTATTTACCCTCTTTTATATTGGCTTATGGGCTAGAATAGGCTTAAAAATAGATGGATTTGCTGTAAAGACTTGTTGGTTTCCATGTGTACTGCCTAATCGCGTTGACCTTCTCATCACACGATGCTTCAATCGAACAAAATGTAAGACATGCATTGTTCCACAATCAGCAAGCACTGCACATCCAGTGGCAACTATTCCCGACCTCACTATTTGATCTGGTAGGGAACTGCATACCAGCTCCGAGCCCCTCCATGTCTTTACTCACTTGTACTTCATCGCCTCTTCCACTTCCAAAAAGCAGGCAAATTTAGTAGGTGGTCGCTGAGAAAACGATATAGGCACGGATTTCTGCAGAGGACATCCCTGTTCTGTGGCGGGTTTACTGCGAATTGTCTGGGCTTGACAGTTTTAAGCACCTTAGACAGGCGTGAATGCACTTACAAACACCATACTGGAAAGAAAGGAGCAAGCAAATGATGTTCTTCCAAATTTATGCAGATGCCATTTAAGTTGTGACAAAAGGTTAGAATTCGAGCCGACAGTGGTGCGCAAAGTTCATCGAATTTACTTTCTGAAAAAGTGGCTATTCTAATTTGGGAAATCAAACTAAGCTTTGCATAAATGATGTGCGCACTAATGAACCCATCACCTTGGGGTGTCATTTTGCCTTTATTACTTTTTAACACATGCCTTAGTTGTTCTGTAACAATTCGTCTCTCAATAAAAATGCTCAATTGCACAAATGTAAATATGCTAGCATAGTTGAGTTTTGGTAACGCTTCAGCTTAAATAAATAGTACAGGCAAAATAAGCTTATTTTAAGGATTATTTTTACTTATCTTAGACAACGCTCAACCGCGATTACCTGTTACAAACAGGTCTTACTCAGCTGACTTAAATTTTCAGTTTCGTGTGGGTTCTTTGGTAATTTCGAATACCTTCGGATTTTAGCTGCGTGGGCTTTATTTCCATATAAACTGGAGAGTTCGTGTGAATATTGACTTTGCCTAGACTAGACTCTTTCGGAAACACACAGAATGGACGACAAATTCTACACGAAAATAACAAGATATCAAGTGCGGACTAGCTAGCCACTGTCGCTGTGTGCATTTTGGATGTCTTGCTTTTCTGCTGCAAAATGTTGGGAATGTGGATGGTATTAGGCGCCTTTTAATAATTTTCGTTTAAATGTTTGTTACTAGGTCATTTAGATGTTGATAGCTTCCTTCATGTACATACTTGCTGGAGTAGGCGCTAAAGCATCACCATGTGATTGTTACGATGTCCTCTTTTATAGCTACATTGCCAATCACTTCTATTTCTACTGTACAATACTTTGTGCAATAATACAAAGATGTGTTGACAATTTCAGAGTTGTTTTATTCTTTTAATCGTGATGGGCTTTGAGTAATGGGAAGTAATTTAGTTAGAGAGAGATGTAACCGTCCTAGTGCTTGGCATTTATTTAATGTTCTAACGAATAAACACTCATTTTACGTAAGCATCTATTTACCCTCTTTTATATTGGCTTATGGGCTAGAATAGGCTTAAAAATGGATGGATTTGCTGTAAAGACTTGTTGGTTTCCATGTGTACTGCCTAATCGCGTTGACCTTCTCATCACACGATGCTTCTATCGAACAAAATGTAAGACATGCATTGTTCCACAATCAGCAAGCACTGCACATCCAGTGGCAACTATTCCCGACCTCACTATTTGATCTGGTAGGGAACTGCATACCAGCTCCGAGCCCCTCCATGTCTTTACTCACTTGTACTTCATCGCCTCTTCCACTTCCAAAAAGCAGGCAAATTTAGTAGGTGGTCGCTGAGAAAACGATATAGGCACGGATTTCTGCAGAGGACATCCCTGTTCTGTGGCGGGTTTACTGCGAATTGTCTGGGCTTGACAGTTTTAAGCACCTTAGACAGGCGTGAATGCACTTACAAACACCATACTGGAAAGAAAGGAGCAAGCAAATGATGTTCTTCCAAATTTATGCAGATGCCATTTAAGTTGTGACAAAAGGTTAGAATTCGAGCCGACAGTGGTGCGCAAAGTTCATCGAATTTACTTTCTGAAAAAGTGGCTATTCTAATTTGGGAAATCAAACTAAGCTTTGCATAAATGATGTGCGCACTAATGAACCCATCACCTTGGGGTGTCATTTTGCCTTTATTACTTTTTAACACATGCCTTAGTTGTTCTGTTATAATTCGTCTCTCAATAAAAATGCTCAATTGCACAAATGCAAATATGCTAGCATAGTTGAGTTTTGGTAACGCTTTAGCTTAAATAAATAGTACAGGCAAAATAAGCTAATTTTAAGGATTGTTTTTACTTATCATAGACAACGCTCAACCGCGATTACCTGTTACAAACAGGTCTTACTCAGCTGACTTAAATTTTCAGTTTCGTGTGGGTTCTTTGGTAATTTCGAATACCTTCGGATTTTAGCTGCGTGGGCTTTATTTCCATATAAACTGGAGAGTTCGTGTGAATATTGACTTTGCCTGGTGTGCACTGCATTTTTAGCATTTAGTTTGGCAAGAATGCATACTTCTAGTGGAGCAATACCAGCCAAACATGACCGCATTGCCTAACAGCACTGAATGCGAATCTGGCCTTCGCTATTGCTCATTACATTTCTCAAGTAAGATCGGGTTGCTATTCAGGGCTTGTTACCTTTTTTTCGTATTGGCAGCTTCAATGTGCGTTTTTTCTAGCACCGGCGCACCTTCGCATTCATCCACAGGTCCTATCTTATTGCATGCATGGCAAAAGGTGCATTACTTGCATGAATATAATGTCCGCATTGGTAGAAGATAGATTGAGAGTGCGGAGCGCTTCCCGATTTGATTGTTTACTGACTCCGAGACCATTGTTTTGTGTTGCGATTATCTCCGCGAAATGTGTTGTGCTGCCTTGGAAATCACCTAATCGTCGGTTTAGCTCTGACATGAGTTGGTGTTTGAGGTAGGCTCAGAAACAAAGGATTGGCTTCTCAAAGGTATGTAACTCTTTTTCCTAAATATTTTAGACCATAACGCAAACTTCACTTCATGAAATTATTAGCCGTTTAAAGTGTAAAATTAATGGTACCAATTGTTGTCGTCGTATGGTTGCCAAGTAACAGCAGATTCCAAACTGATAGACGCATTCAGTCCTAGTTGTACTGTCAATATCATAGTCTTGAGGCCGTGACGTTGACAGAATTTCGACTTTCTGGCTTCTAGACGCGATTCTTAGAGCACCCTTGCTAGGCCCTATGGAATCCGCCTCCAAAATAGGGGACTGGGAGGAGACTGGAGATGCAGCACAGATACCAAGGGTTGCACGGAGGATGGCGCTAGAAGGGGATAAAGGTTCTACGTGAGCATTGGCAGTTTGTTGAATGCTGGACGTTGGCAATGGGCCACCTATATTCCTCGCCATCGCAACTTCGCCGAGTGCCCAAATACTGTGACGCCTGTAGTCTCCTTAGGGGTCAGGAATGGCTGAATGCGCTGCTTTGGGTATGTGTGCATTGGTGATAGCGATGTTCGATTGCGAGTCGGAGCACTGTTAGTCGTAGCTCATTGGTGTGACCACGTGACAGCTGCGGCATATTTTGCTTCAACAGATCTATGAATGTTTAATTCATCGTGTAGCAGTTGATTGCTGACGCAGGTGATGAGTGCATCTTAAAGCAGTCTCCACCGTTGCGTGTCATTTATTAAAAGCATGGCCTATTCAAAATACATGCAACATTTAGTGGATCAGTGCCTCATTTTATGTGCAATGCGCGCAAGAAACCAAATAGCCTACCTATTCATTGTCTTCTGCTCCTCGAACACCAAATGCTAGTATAAAACTCCTCTGTCCTTTGACAAACCGCGAAAAGGGGAGCGAGGTCAGCATATCCACACCACCTAACGTTTAGACAGGAAGAACATGCGTAGCCTTCTTGCGTTACTCAATGTAAATGCAATGATCACACCGGTTTGGCTGTAGCACACAATCTGATACCTGGTTTGGGTGTAGAAAACCTGCAATAGGGCACGAAGTGCGTGATTGATATCAGCTCCTGATCGACGCCACAGTCAATGATTTCAATCTTTTCTTGTTTAGTCACGTCAACCATGGAGAGGCTAGCCTCCTCTAGAACAAAAGCAATACCAGGATGATGGAGCACATAAAAGAGCATTAATGGGGGTCGCGAATTACCCTACGTTGTGGCAAATGCAAATTTCCACATCAACTATTGTATATCAAAGACTGCGTAAACTAGCGTTTCGGCAAGACGCACGCCGCAATCACTTTAAAGGGCAAAGCATTGCTACTTAGCAAGGCACAACGCAAATACGTTTGTAATCACCGATCTGAACAACCACACCACGCTTTGAATATCATTGCTCAATAAATGGCTTAGCAACTGACTTCTTACATGCCCGTTCAGAAGTGAAAAAGGATTCAAATAAATAAAGTAATCATTAAATGTGGAGCAGTGAGAGAGAGTGAGCGTACCTTTGTTCCATTCACAAGGACTGCCCCAAAATTTGTCAAAGGCCACGCACCTGCGGTCTATAACGTATATTTCGGCGGCAGCTTTCGGAGTGTATGCAATTATACCCTAAATTCAATGAAAGTCACCTTGAAACGGCGTGGCCAATCACCCTGATTAAGAAGAGCTATGGTGCAATGACCAATTTGGCTCAGATATGTCGCAAATGCATTTTATTATGCGGACATCAAAAGTGTACTGTGGCACACTTACATAGCCCTCCTTATGCTCGTAGTCTAATGGGTATGCTACCCCATACGGCGTCCCAACAACACGGGAGCCCCACAACTTTAAACTTTTTGGCCTTCAGATAGAAAATCATTACGTAAAGGGGACCAGAAATGAGGAAATAAAAACAGAAGCATACCTGAGCAATGTACTGCCCACAGTAGTGCCACAACCACTTCCAGCATAATTTACGTCTATTCTCTAAGTGATGTCGCCGCAACTTTATATACGCCCCCACCCACCTACCTCGTAAAGCTGATTGGGCTACCAATTGCAACACAGGTACTACAGCTGTGAAGTCACTATATTTAAGAAGGCAGATTTGTAAGCACGAAAGCTATCGGCGTCCTGTTCACGCGTCTTGTGTAAGCAATATGGAAAGATTTAGCTTAATTCCTGCAAAGTACTGAATTAGATAAACGTCACCCTGTCTTGTGTGCGTAAGTCATATTGTGATGTCAAAGCAGTCTAGTTATTTGGGGGTCATTGATTAAAAGATGTGCTGATAAAGCGGAGGCAGCAATAGATTAAGTTAATAGTTGGAGTACTACTACTACTACTAATGCTCTAGCACCCATCTTCCATTCAAAGACATCATTTTACCCACTACTGTATAGCTTAACATATGTATGGGTAGCACCAGAGACTAGCCGATGTTGAAATCATATGTTGTTGCAACAGACTCGGCACATAGTGATTAATGAACAGCCTGCGGTTAGTAGACAGGCGAACAGGTTGATGAACAGATTGTGGCTGAGCAAATGAACGCAAAGTGGGCGGAATTTGGGGATTGGTTGGAGTGTGTTTATATTAAGCCACCACAGCGCATCTTTGGTGCGTGATTGGAGGCGAGAAAATGTGTTCGTCACGAGTGTGTAACTCCGTTGGCGAAATCTGGAATGCATGCTGTCTAGGCTTGCTTTCCTTACGTCTTTGACTTCCTATCAGGCAACGAAATTAGGAGTTGATCGAACTTGCGAATGTTTTGAAGAAATCATGGGTTAGTAAGCAAACCTTTACGCACTAATCCCTTCGAGTTATCTTTGAACATGTGTAGTGGTACATGTGACCAGAAGTTGGTTTATTGACGTCTTGCAGAATAACACGGATGGAAGTCAACCCACCGTCGTCTACTAGTGCTCAAATAAGTAGCATGTGGTCGGGCAGGGACACAGATGTTCAGACTCGATCACATGTTTCTCGCCTTGCAATCAATGCAGAGAAGAGCCTCATGTCGAGTCGCTCTTTGCTTGCCGTAAATACTTCCCATCTTTTAACGGCATTCACTAGTTGGATCTGCCTAGAAGTAAGTTGAGGGGACAGTGTGTAATCGCCTCATGGTATCTATCACTGCATCTACGAAAATGCCAGTAGCATTTAGTTGGTAATTGGATAGTCTTGGAATACATGGCAAAGCATGTCACCAAGAAGGTAAGCGCAGGATTGAGAGAATATCTACCATCAGCGTGCAATAACAAAATCAAAGTACAGGCAGGGAACTAATTTCGATGGATGTTTCCATTTGACACAACTACGATAACTGCAATCAACTGATTGTTTCCTTCGCACAAGTAGAGGCACTGGTACAGGACTTGTCCGTTCGACACTACAAAGGGCCGACTGAATGCACCGATGGAAGAACTCGGCCATGAATACACTAAGCGTACCCGTAACTCTCAAACGCGTGAAGTCGACTTCTAAAAGACAGCGTAATGTACTACTCAGAAGGCAGTGGTGGTTCACTCAGCTGAGACATGCTTTCCCAACAGCTATAAATATCATTCAGTCCCAGCCCTACAATGCATATATTTGGTGTCACTTCCCTAAGTCTGGTAGGAGTTCTGACTTTGGGATCATTCAGTAGCATTGTAGGCAACTTGACTTCTTAAATGAATCTGGTGGAACACCCTCTGACGTGTCCACCACGCCTAGTTACTTCGCCTTTAATAATGGCAATGTTATGTAGGTCCTGCATTCATCGTCACTACTAATACCAGTGTTCCTGATTCCCGACTACGATGTTCAACTCGATTTCCCTTTTTTTCAAAGTCACTTGTACTTTGCTGGATGACAGGCCTACTCGTTCAATTTACTTACTTCTCAAGCGCGAACACGATTAATGTCATTTGTGATTCTTCGTTGACTATGAGGTACCCTAAATTAATCAAATCTTCTAATGTAGGCGAATTTGAGCAGGAGCTTTGTCTTGACTTCTTAAATGAATCTGGTGGAACACCCTCTGACGTGTCCACCACGCCTAGTTACTTCGCCTTTAATAATGGCAATGTTATGTAGGTCCTGCATTCATCGTCACTACTAATACCAGTGTTCCTGATTCCCGACTACGATGTTCAACTCGATTTCCCTTTTTTTCAAAGTCACTTGTACTTTGCTGGATGACAGGCCTACTCGTTCAATTTACTTACTTCTCAAGCGCGAACACGATTAATGTCATTTGTGATTCTTCGTTGACTATGAGGTACCCTAAATTAATCAAATCTTCTAATGTAGGCGAATTTGAGCAGGAGCTTTGCTTGTTCACCTATTTCGTGGAGTTGTTTTAGCATCCAGTTCAAATAAGGGCTGACTTAATGGCAGCCCATTAATGTCTACTGGCTTAGTTTGAGATCAGACACACGGCCTCGTAACCGGTTAGCGTGGAACATCTTTGGCTGAGACAGAATGCTTTTGGATTGAGGGGATGCCGTAGCCTATAGGACTGTCTTACGGTGTGAAATTTGACTGGTAATATGATTTAATTGAGCCAGTGCTGATATTGCTATCAGCTGACAGGACATGAAACTTTAAAATGTAACTAGAAGGGTTGATTTGTCCAAATTTGGAACAAGTGCCCACAAAAGCGAAAACATTGTTCCTGTAAAATTCCCGTCGTCCAGTCAGTGTGTCAGCTAGAGCCCACTTCAGTCTACTCGAATCAATGTATGATTTCGGCAGTAATGAAGGGTGAGAAGTCCACTGGAGGGTAAATATAGACTGCTTGACAGCGTTGCAGCACATAGCATCGATGATCATAAACGGGGTCCTAGAAGAATACGGCTTACCATATATTAATGCTGCATGATATCTGCTTCAAGCAGCTAAATGTGCGTGAAGAGTGAGTTCAGGCCTGGCCTCGTTGCTACAACACCAAATTGCAGCCGCCCTTTCCTTCTACTTTCATCCACTCATCTATTCTCCTTCCATGTCTTCTTCCTTACGCATTTAACTACCCCCTTCAAAACTACCTCCGTCTTGGCCAAATGGACGTTAACACAGCTGCGTTGACCCTCTGCAGCGCTAACGAGAGCAGGCAAGTGGACACAATGTGTTGCTCGCGCATGTTGTGTGGATAATGGCAAAGCCGAGCAAACTGCTGGTATGGGAGAAATAAATCACCCATTCCTTACGGTTCGCTTCCAGCCGACCGAGCGCAGGGGCGCAGTGCCGTGCACGCGGATTCCCAGTTAAGGCAATATTGACCGAAGACCCAAACCCGGCGAACATAAATTAAAACTGCCGAAAACTAAACCCTGAGCCTCCTGCATCCAGAGCAAGGACTATGCAAGTCTTTTTGATCCGGGCCTCTTTTGCCGTCCTTAATTCAGTGCACTGTACCAATGGCTGGAATAACCGCACCTGGGATTTGAGTAAGTTGACGTCATGTGCCGAGTTTTCTGTGCAGGCATAAATTGCCACGAATACTATTCCGGTGCTGCGTTTGAAGACAGGCTTGAAATCAGATTCAAGCCACAGCCTTGAATTGCCCAGCACCATGTTCACACATTGAGTAGTTACAGACGTGCATGAGTAAGTGTGGCCATAATAATTGGCAGTGGAAACGGAGACGCGTGATTAATTGGTGGTATATGATGC
>LWMJ02000410.1:16068-30941 GCA_001693035.2 Taenia asiatica | reverse complement strand
GTATTTATTTAAAATACGATTTCGCACAAGCTGTTGCTAAACTACATCTAAGTTCTTGCCTTGAATCTAAATTAGAATTCCCTAGTGACTCATAAACACGCTATGAACCTACTCCTCCAGACACTCAAAGCGATGTTGCAAGTTAAATGTCCTGAAGCATCGGACATTGTGATGCATTAGAAGGGAAGTTGAAAGACAACATGGGAAACATAGAAGAGGCCCGGGATTACTATTCGGAATAATTAGTAAGATTGGAACTGTTTAAATTGGTAATCGAGCTGCGCTCGTTCAAGTAGCAATAGCAACCGATAAAAGTATAGTGGTTGATGGACACGTAATGCAACTAAACGACAAGGCCATGCGTATCGGATCGCTTTTATGGGAACAGGTGTATGCAATAAGCCGCCACCGTTAGTTAGGGGTCAAGCACGCTGGACACTTCTGCACGTTTAATTAACTGACATGGCTCTCAACTTTACCAAATTACCATGTCAAGACGTGCAAATGCATGCCACTAATCAATTTGAAGGCAATCGCTCATTTTATTGAATACAACTAAAGACCCTTACTTTTAGTAGCGCATCTTTCAAACGTTAGCAGTTAATACCCCTCTCTTACTTAAGTTCGGAGAGGTAGCAAGTTTGCTTTTTTAGAGTTCGCCATGAAATTCAGCTGAACACTCCCTTCACCGTTTGGTAATCACAGAATGCTGACAGGTTCGGTCTTTGTGTTGACTCCGATTCCTCGACTAATGCGTCATTTCAAGAGCCACTAAGTTTCTTGCAAATATTGCCTGCTAAAATTGGCATCTACTGCAAACACTAGACTACCAGAGGTGCCTCAACTCTAAAAGGCAACACTGTTAACATAACGGTTGGGGATTTTCGGACCCCGAAATCTTGTACAATCTCTTCTACCCAATTAGAAGTTCAATACATTTTGAGAATCAAATAAAATGAAGAAGATTTAATAGATGCAAGCACCGTCTTTGCCCATATCTGCTTTTAAGAATTGGTACTTCTTCTAAACATTTTAAAACCCTGTGCGGTAAAACGCGGAACACGGGCAACTTGCTAACACAGCCGTCTTGACCGCATCAACACGCCTTTTCCTTTAATGCTTCCGTTAAAATCACCGAAACGTTCAAGCTGCATGCTTGGCCCTACAAATCTCAGCCGTCAACCTGCTTGTGTTGCTACCATCAGCACTCATTAGAGGGATAGGAGACAAGTTAAAGATAAGCGAAATGCTTTTGAGCAATTAAGAAGGAGTCTACCCATTCGTTGCTCGACATCTCTACTTGCAGAGCTGCTATCATTTTACATGTTATACACGAGAATTTTTTCTGCTTGCCTTTTTAAGCAACAGTTGTACACTCTCCTAAGAATTAATTCTACCTTCCAACATGAGTAATTCGACCATTAATATCAAAGAGATTACAATTACAGCGGTTGAAGACCAGTCGCAAACCTCAACTGAGATGACTTTTATTATTATCATGAATGGTTTTTCACAACATAGCTGACGACATTTGCGTTGGAAATAATCGCCTTCCATCTCGAGGCCAAAGAGTAGGATTTGCGCCTTAAATATCTGGTTGCATTGTGATACGAGCTCGTGGGTGGGAGGTCGGTTGTGGTGGCTGTCAGGCCATGGAAGTACGTAGAGCCGAGCTATGGTGAGGAAGGTGCCGTGGGCATAGAAGTGAACAATGGAGAGTGAGGGGTCGACGAGGATCCACCAGCTGAGAACGGTCAGTACGGCAGGGTAACAATCAGCTTTCAAACCACAGCGTTTACTATAACGCTACACCCGTACAGCGCCTCCACACCCCGCCAACATTTGCAGCAGTGCCTTCATTCGGCCGATGTATGTGCCCATGTGACTGCTTCTGGTATCATTACGGTAAGCACAGCACGCAATATGATGGTGCTGAGGTAACCGACTATAGGTATTGCAGTGCAGTAACAATATTGTGACTCCGTGGCGAACGGTAGCACGTATGGCTCCAGATCAGAAGGTTGAGTGTTGAAACACGTCAGGGTTAGTGCTTATGCTCTTCGACTCCCACTTTCCCTTTGCCACTTCCAACAGCAGTTTCTGATCACCCAAACGCTGTTTTTGTACCATCGTCTTAAGGATTGTAGGGACCTAGCAAGACATTGTTCTTGCAAAACTGGCTGTTTGGAAGGATGGTCATGATACGAGGATTACCCCAACGCTGGAAGGAACCATTGATTGGCCGCATGATGGTTTTATCATCATGGAAGTGATCTCGGTGGTAGCAGCAACTATTGATTGGAGAAAGTGCTAACAGGAGGGTGGCATGAGAGATGTGCTGTTGGCGGTGACGAAGGGAAAGTAGGAGTCGGAGGGAGTAAACACTGACTCCGACGTGACTTGAACACGCAGCCTTCCGATCCGGAGTCAGACGCGCTACTATTGCGCCACGGAGTCATAATATTGCTATAGCATTGCAATACCTATAGTCGGTTGCCTCAGCATCATCACATTGCCTGTTGTGTTTACCGTAATGCTACCAGCAGCAGTCACCTGAACACACATATTGGTCGAATGAAAAAATGCTGCAATTGTCGGTTGGGTGTGGAGGTGCTATACGGGTGTAGCGCTACAGTTAATGCTGTGGTTGAGTAACTGATTGTCACCCTGCCGTACTGACGGTTTCCAGCTGGTGGATTCTCGTCAACCTCACCCTCCATTCCTCCCCTCCAGCCTCCTCACCACAACTCGGCCTCACACACTTCCGTGACCTAAAAACCGCCAATATTAACCGCGCACCCACGAGCTCATGTAATAATGCCACCAGATATTCAAGGCGCAAATCCTACTCTTTAGCTTCGAGGTATTATAGTATCTCATGAAGGTTTCATCTTCCTATATCGTGACCTCCACCTGCAGATTAGTCATGTAATCCTGCCTTCGATTATTTTGACCGCGAATGTTGTCAGCCACGTTGAGAAAATAGCCATTTATGGTGCTAATAAAAACTACCTAGTTAAGGTATGCATCTGGTCTTCAACTACTGCAATTGTAATCCCTTTGAGATTAATGGTTAAGGCACTCAAGTTGGAAGGTATAATCAATTCTTCGGGTAGTTGTTACATGTGTGCAAGTGTTGCTTGAAAAGGTTGGTCGAAAGAATCCCTGTGTGTATCATGTAAATCGGTGGCGAATGCAGCTTTGATCTGCAAGTGGGGATGTCGTGCAGTGTTTGGGTGGACTTTCTTCTCAACTGCTCGAAAAAATTTTGCGAGATAAAATTACAGTCTTCTTAATCACGGTGCCCTAACCTCTCGTCTCCATCGCCCATCTCCTACTTGTTCACGTATCTCTCTATTGGATGTAGACGGAAGCAACATCAGCAGGTTGACTACCGGAATTTGGAGAGTCGAACATGCAGCTTGAAGGTTCCAGTGATTTTGGCAGAAGCATTGGATGAAAAAACGTGTTGATGCGGTCAAGACACCCACGTTAGCAAGTTGCATGTCTCGTGTTATGCCGCACAAGGCTGCAGAAAACTTTTATAAAAGAACTATTCTATGAAAGCAGAGGTCAGCAAAACTTTGCTTGTACCTAATAAATCCTTTCTACTTTCAATAAGTTCTAAAAAATATATTGCGCTTCCATTTGGGTAGAAAAGCTTGTGCAAGTTGTCGGGGTCTGAAATCCCTAATCGTTATCTTAACGGCGTTGTCTTCTGGGGTTGAGGCACCTCTGGTAATCTAGTGCTTGCAGTTGATGCTGAGTTGAGAAAGCAATATTGACAGGGGACTTGATGGCTCGTAAATATGCTTTCGTCGAGGGATCAGGGTCAACATAAAAGGCTGAATATGTCAGCGTTCCTCGACCAACAAATGGTAAGGGAGCGTTCATCTGAATTTTGTGACAAATTTCAAAAAGCAAACTTGCTGCTTCTCTATAATTGAGTAAGAGAAGCGCATTACCTGCTAGTGCTTGAAAGATGTGCTACTAATATAAAAGGTCTCATGTTTCACTTAATACCATGAGCAAATGACATCGAACAGATCAGCGGCATGCCTTTTTCACGTCTTGACACGATAATTTGGTGAAGTTGAGAGCCATGTGACTTAGTTAAACGTGCGGAAGTATTCAGCGTGCTTGCGCCCTAGTCAGTCGGCCTATTTTCGCAAAAGGGGCATTCCTAACAGCACAAACATGCCCATTTGTATGCCAAAAGGCGATGCTGTTTGTGCCTATTTTTGTAGTTTATTTGGGCCATGTGTGAGAGTAAATGCACTCCTGCTTCAAAAAAATCATTTGATTCGATCTACCAAACCAAAATTTTGACGGACGGGTTGGTAAACGGCACCTTTCAACATCATTCACTTATCGCGTTCTTTCGTTCATTAGTTTGCCTGCAGAGAAGTTGCACTAGCATTTACCTCAACACCTAAACGCATTTTGCTATTTGCCTTACAGAGCCGAGCAAACCGGCCACCTTAATGGAAAATGTTGCTTATTGAAGTACTTGAATTTGTACGCAGGTACGCTTGCAACGAAGCTCGCCCTCTTCCTACCTCTCACCCTAACAATAAACTTGTCTGAACGCTTGATCGGATTCTTTTTCCACCTTTGCTCTATGTTTAACCAAAATTTTAGCCTATTTGAGTAGCACAGCTGCGCGCACGCAACAATCGTCCCATGAATTTTGTTTGCAATTCAAATTGAGTAAGTCCACTGCAAGTAAGATCTTGGGGTTTAAATCATGCCTCAAACTAATGTGTTTATTTCACCAACTTAAATTGCAATTTTTGTCACCACATCTAGGATGCATAAAAAGCAATGGAGCAGCAAAGGATTCTTGCGTTAGTGGACATTCGCTGCGTATTTCCTCCCACCGGACCATATTGTAGCTCACCTAACTGCAAGGCATGAAGGCTGCATTAAGTGTCCATTCTGGCAATGGAGAGCGAGTTACAAGATGATTAGTTTTCCATGAACCACTCAAATGCCTTAAGGCTAAGGAGTAGAAAATGTCCCAAATGCCCAGTGAAACTGTGCTGCAGATCTGTAGGTGTGCAGCTGACGACGACGGTCGTCAAAGTATGATAGAGGGAAAGTTCGACCCATGTAAATGATGCTGCTGCTTTTAGTTGTCGAATTGGAAGTTGCCATAAATGGAGTGCTAAGAACAGCAAGCGCAGTCTGTGTGCCAATAAAAGCTGATAAGCTGGTCCTGTAAGAATGCAAAAGCTTTCATTCAAACAAAGCCGCGAACGCACACGAAATAGCATAGCGCATTGGAAAAATCAAGCATTCACTTGTGCAATAGAACAGTGGAACAATAGGAGGGATTTAAAGAGGTTTTTGTCTCTGCCAGTGAGGATCTTGTTCACGTTAGTTCCAATGTCCGCTCCCAATAATAAGTCTACCCATGCAATGGTTAGTTGAAGCACTTTTATGAAATTACTCAATTGTTTGATAAATCTGGCACTACCTGTGTGCGTGGTCGTCCAAAAGTATTTACCGTAGCAACAAATTGTTCACAAAGCAGGTAGCCTATTCCAAGTCTGCTTGCTCATGTTGGAGAATCTTCGTAGCAGAACTCACAATAATTTGGTTTTTTACTTTTACAAACTCAGAAATCCTAGTTCGGGAGGAACATCCTGAGGTTGTCGATCAAGACGGTTGTTCTGAAGGAGAACCGGGTGCAGGTGAATTTAAAAACATGGCGTGAATGCGCAAATGTGTCATTAACACCCACACCCATGTTTGTAACCTAATAGCATTGAGTCTAGACACTTAAACGGCCGAACAATCATAAGTTGCTATCACCAGCACAGACAAAGCTTCAGGAGGGCTACGAACCCTACACACCGTCACCTCTAAGGTCGTGCCACTGCAGATTGTCCCTTGCGACAGACCTGAATGAACCGCATTAATGTCGATGTCTAAGCATAAGTTGACAACATCAAATCAGATATGGATACAAAAATTAATCGTCTGCCGCATCTTGTGCCCAGGAGGAAAAATCTGACCCAGGCTCAGTCATTAGATAATTCATGGAACATTAGCCTCTGTAGGGCTTTAGCATTAACGAATATAATATGCACTGCTTAAGCCCCAAAGTAATTAAAATAATCACATGAAATTCTTAGCGTAAAATATTTAAAAAGCAATGCGCATAATTTGCCATATTTTAACCCCAAAAGGCTACTCTGCCCTTTTTTTCCGTAAAAGCTTCGGCTCTCCTTTGTGCACTGAAACATGAGTAGCGTCAGTGTGCAGTTCACAGTTTGAGTGTTCTCCCAGCCTCATTGACATCGAATTGGTGCTGGATGATGAGCCGGAAGGTGACGTGTCCGACCGTCTAGCTATGTCGAGCCAATGGTTGGATATGGATAAGCAGGCGGAGTTGTGGCACTTGGCGTCCTCCCTGATGAGATGCACTTCTCTCATGCCGTCACCGCTAACCACAGTGAAGCCACTGTCGAAAAGCGGAGTGGCAGCCACGGTGGGGAGAAAGATAAGGTGGATATGTAATTGAAGGCGTGGGTGGAGCTAAATGGGAAGGAGGAAGAAAGAGTCGGAAATATGTTGAAGAGAATGCAGGAGGAAAAGTGCAAGATAGTCCGCACCTCAAAATACCCTCGCGAGTGACTAACATTTCCGTCAATGCGCGCAGAACTAAGCCAATCAGCCAGCGGTCCTGCCAACTGAGTTTAAGGGAAGAAGGAGAGATGAAGCAATGATTAAGTCAAACAGATTAACTAAATGAAATGGTGAATGAGAGGAAGATGATGTTGTGTACACTGGCACCACCATATGCAGCGCCTAGTTGATGCTTGAGATAGATGCAGAGACGTGTAAGAGAATGGATGACCCGAATGATATGCACATAGGTTTGGGTTGACAAACAGATACATGGCTGGATAATAGATAGATATATGGATAGATAGAGGAATGGGACGGAAGGTGGGCGAGTGTTTGTCTTAATGCTTTAGTTAAAAGCTAATTTACTGCGCTTCTCCCTGCCTAGCCCATCATCCGCTCCCTCCGACTGTCCCTCCTCCTTCAGTGCGTGTGCAGTCTTCCACTCCTTCCCTTATTCCTTCCCTTCGTTCACTTTGCCAACGCTTTTCTCACTCATGAGGACATACCTCAACCTCCTGCACTTCCTCCTCTACCTCTTCTCCCATTCCAGTTTTTGAACGACTGATTAGTCGTCTTCGCTAACTACTCTCCTCCCGCCGTCGCTACGGTCGCTGACCTCAACACACCTCACTGAGCGACCTCCCAACTCATTAAATGACCCACCAACCACTGATTCGACTACTTGACTTATCATGCCCTTGATTGACTGACTGACTGACTACTCAGGTGCTTTACACATTCACTGCTTCGCTACCACTTATCAGCTGCGCAATTGGTAAAGATGCCAATAGACATCAAACCGCATTTCATCAGTGGTGGTAGAAAAAATGGATATCGGAGAAACCCGTACACTGGTGGCTGCGCCAACGAAGTCTGCCCTTCAAAGGAAGCATAAGATTTGGGGATTGAATAGGAATCGCTGGATTGAACACTCACTGATGCACTTAGTGGCAAAGAAGTCAGATGATGTTCCGCAGGAAACCGCGGAAGTTATTCTAGGTGACAACAAGTGGGGGGGTTCCTCATGAATATGACATTATTAGGCATTGCTACCACCACCAACAAAACTAGACATTGACAGACAAGAGTAGTTTCTGGGCAAGGAAAACCCACATCTTGTTCAAAACCATAGCAAGAAAGACGAAAGTCATGGTAGCAATTGGAACTTATTGTTCGTTCGGGAATCGAAGGCCGCGGTTGTTGGTTTGCGTAGGCAAAATATGCGATACCTTGGCCTCTGAGACCCGCGGTTTTGCTAACCTCGCTTCACACTCCTAGTCAAGCAGATACCTCAGCCTCCTCCTCCTCCACCACTACCATTTACCGTTGCAGCCTAAACTAAAGCTCTCTACTATTTTTTGAGCGTTATCACTTAAGTTCCCGTGGCAACGCGGTCGCACTGAGGAGCCACTTGACAAGCAGTATTGGAGTTACAGTAAATCCCTACCAAGGGAAGCCAAAGGCAAAACTAGAGTCAACCTGAATGACAGAAAATTACATCGAGGTGCCTCAGCGATTGCATAGGATAACCAGTTGCTCTAATTGCGATTAAATTTGTAAACGAGACGACCGATTTCCAAAAACCAGAAAATATAGTCACCCTACAATTACCCCACACCTACTTCGTTATTTTGTATGATTATTGCGGCATACAAATAACGGTTCAGTTCATCGAGCACCAACTCAACAGGTCAACAAATTATTTCCTTCTCGCTCAGTTACTTACCACCTGGGCTGCACAATACTCTATCCACCGCCTTTTCTCTCCTCCTTCTCTTCCCTTCAAATCCATAATTTAATTCATTGTCACCAAAATAACCCTCGAATGATACGACAAGATGTATGGATGAACAACGCTGTGCTTAATACAGTTATAACACATTTTTCACCCACCTCCTTCCAATCTCTCTCCTTCCATACAGGCTAAATGGCACCTGAAGTTGTTTTCACCTTGCGCACATAAGTGCAACTACACACAACTGTGTAATCGACACCATCCATCCCTCTTCTTTGTCATCCTCCCTTATTGATCGACTGGTCAATAATTCAACATGCTTCATCAGTAGCGCAACCAATACGTCGTACGTTGTAATTTATTCGTACTTTTAGAGACGTCAAGCTGCTGTGGAGTTGGTCGAAGATTCTCGGCTCCTCCCTGCCCCCCAAATCTATAGCACTGTCTTCGACGAGACTATTTTCTAAAAGGCGACACGTTCATGTGCAAGTGGATTTCACACTAACTCACCTGCCTCACTACTTGTAGCAATAGCAGTCTTCAGATTTTATTCAGCTTTCTCCACCCACTTTCAGTTATTCGTATTATTGCCCTTACTCAAGCCTCATTCGCGACAGTAGGACAAAGGACAACCACAAAGGGAGCAACAGGGACGAGTGCAGGTAGATGAAGACGAGGTTGATTTGGTGCAGAATGATAAAATCAGAATGTGGCCTACCCGACTGTTTGGTTGCGACTAGACGGTGGTGAAAAATGAATGAACAGGTGGGGTGGTGACCCTTGCCAACCTACTGCACCATCATCGTACACCGTAGCGAAACCGTTGCCGGCGAGCCAGCGGTCGAGCACGCAGAGGACTACAGGGGAGGTGGATGTAGAATTGGAGGCTGAGGTGGAGCCAGATGAGTGGAAGTGGAGCACCATAGAATCACTCTACGCAGTGCTGTGGTGCAGCATTTTCACCGCCCTCCTTTCTACCATCTTTTCACGAGTTGGAGCATTATCATCATCGTACACCGTGACGAAACCGTTGCCGGCAAGCCAGCGGTCGAGCACGCAGAGGACTACAGGGGAGGTGGATGTAGAATTGGAGGCTGAGGTGGAGCCAGATGAGTGGAAGTGGAGCACCATAGAATCACTCTACGCAGTGCTGTGGTGCAGCATTTTCACCTCCCTCCTTTCTACCATCTTTTCACGAGTTGGAGCATTACCTTTTATCCAGCCATTTAACTGAGCTTAATCCAAAGAAATCGATTTGGAGGGTGCAACATTACTTTTTTAGCGGTAAACATAAAAAAGCCAAGCATAGCCTTCCCTTTATATGCGATTTACACCGGATATTAGATGTGAAGGTATCGAAATAATGTGCGCAAATTAAGCTTATCAACTTTTGGACCTTGTGACACTTCTTTCTCCACTACGAGTAGCCTGCCTCAATCTAAATAAAAGAAGAGTGCAACATGTGAAAAACTAGGCCATTGTAAGTGCATGGGGGGTCGGTTGATGTTTAAATAATGACTAGTTGGAGAGATAATATTAATAAACCAACTCACTTTTCATGCAACCCTCTCGCCGATGTACTCTGCTAAATTTGCAGGAATGTCATGGCAAAGTGCTTAAGGCCATTTAAAGAGACTTTCACAGTGGTGGCCTTGACAACGCTTCCTTGTCTAACGCTTGTATGCGTTAAGCAGAGGACTTTATCATCTTAATACTTTTAAAACACTTCAGAAGTGTTAAAAATGGGCTGCTACATTTTAATCCGCTAACCATTGTCACGCTATGCCCTTATAATTTAACGCTCCTCGACATGCTCTGACTCGAACTGCCAATGCTATGCCTTACGAATCGATATCTTCGGCAACTATTGCCGGAAGAATGCTAGCTTTATCTCGTGCACAAATTTTATCGTAAGGTTTGACGATGTCCCTTGCAGCTCATCTTTGTTTGCAATATCAGCTGATTGCCCTAGGCCTTAACAGTTATTTACTCGGTGCACATGAAGCGGTTCGTTTTAGAGGCGGACCTATAAATAGTAACGTTGGTTTTTAAAATTGCCCGGTTCCTATGCACAATAAGTAAAATAGATAAAATTTGCTTCTCATCAGAAGATTGTAGGTGAGTTTAATCACTCGTACAGAGCCGCAATAATATCGAATTCTACGATGCGCTATAAAAATTGGTCCATTTTTGCAACACTTGAGAGCCCTACATGGCATACACCTGGGTAAATGCCAGAATCCTATTTCACTCACCTATTTGTGGATCGAATGGATCAGTGAATGAACCTACCGACTAGGCAGATAACCAGCACGCAATGGATATACACTAGGCGGCCTTATCGATTTTATTGACCCATTGATCGGCCAGTCATCCAAAGTGGATGAGTCAGCTATGAGGCGTCTGCTGAGACGAGTCAAACCACTCATTCATCCGGTAGTGGCAATTTATGTTGTTTTTTTGCATTGAATCCCTAAATCTGACGCAAAATGTTTAGTATCGGTGAAAGCTTTTCAACTTGCCGAAACTTTGTAAAACGTTGAAGAGTTATTTGCTTTATCGAGCAAACATTTAAATGGTTGGCTAGCTTTGTTAGTGAAGAATTTCGGGGCTTTACTCGTTGAAGGACGCCGTAAATCTAATAAGCTGCCAGTGCTTTTTTAGTAATTTTGTTTTGATGTTTATCATTAAGTCCTTTGAATATTAGTTGGCCTCCTTTGTACGCCTACTTGCTAGTGAAGATGCAAAAGCATGGAACGGTTTAGGTTGTTGAAGGATATGGTCCAAAGCGTCTGAATCAATTCTACCACAAACACAATAGCAAAATAAGTGCCTAATAAACCAACTCACTTTTCATGCAACCCTCTCGCCGATGTACTCTGCTAAATTTGCAGGAATGTCATGGCAAAGTGCTTAAGGCCATTTAAAGAGACTTTCACAGTGGTGGCCTTGACAACGCTTCCTTGTCTAACGCTTGTATGCGTTAAGCAGAGGACTTNTCTAACGCTTGTATGCGTTAAGCAGAGGACTTTATCATCTTAATACTTTTAAAACACTTCAGAAGTGTTAAAAATGGGCTGCTACATTTTAATCCGCTAACCATTGTCACGCTATGCCCTTATAATTTAACGCTCCTCGACATGCTCTGACTCGAACTGCCAATGCTATGCCTTACGAATCGATATCTTCGGCAACTATTGCCGGAAGAATGCTAGCTTTATCTCGTGCACAAATTTTATCGTAAGGTTTGACGATGTCCCTTGCAGCTCATCTTTGTTTGCAATATCAGCTGATTGCCCTAGGCCTTAACAGTTATTTACTCGGTGCACATGAATCGGTTTGTTTTAGAGGCGGACCTATAAATAGTAACGTTGGTTTTTAAAATTGCCCGGTTCCTATGCACAATAAGTAAAATAGATAAAATTTGCTTCTCATCAGAAGATTGTAGGTGAGTTTAATCACTCGTACAGAGCCGCAATAATATCGAATTCTACGATTCGCTATAAAAATTGGTCCATTTTTTCAACACTTGAGAGTCCTACATGGCATATACTTGGGTAAATGCCAGAATCCTTTTTCACTCACCTATTTGTGGATCGAATGGATCAGTGAATGAACCTACCGACTAGGCAGATAACCAGCACGCAATGGATATACACTAGGCGGCCTTATCGATTTTATTGACCCATTGATCGGCCAGTCATCCAAAGTGGATGAGTCAGCTATGAGGCGTCTGCTGAGACGAGTCAAACCACTCATTCATCCGGCAGTGGTAATTTATTTTGTATATATATTGAATCCCTAAATCTGACGCAAAATGTTTAGTATCGGTGAAAGCTTTTCAACTTGCCGAAACTTTGTAAAACGTTGAAGAGTTATTTGCTTTATCGAGCAAACATTTAAATGGTTGGCTAGCTTTGTTAGTGAAGAATTTCGGGGCTTTACTCGTTGAAGGACGCCGTAAATCTAATAAGCTGCCAGTGCTTTTTTAGTAATTTTGTTTTGATGTTTATCATTAAGTCCTTTGAATATTAGTTGGCCTCCTTTGTACGCCTACTTGCTAGTGAAGATGCAAAAGCATGGAACGGTTTAGGTTGTTGAAGGATATGGTCCAAAGCGTCTGAATCAATTCTACCACAAACACAATAGCAAAATAAGTGCCCACATTAGAAACGTCCTCGTGCCTTGGCAGCAACTTTTGCCAAGCTTTCCTGCATGCGACTGAGGTACGCCCAACTTCCACTTAAGTCAATTTTGCACTCAGTATTCTGTGGAAATCGAAAGAGGAATAACTAAAGCAATGCTCATAAAATCGTTTTATCTTCAGAGTTTTGATCATATTTCATAATTAACGACCAACTGACCATGATATTGACTCCAGGCAAGCCTTTGGCTGGTTAGCACAGGTGAGCGACCAAAACCCTTTTACAAGTTTCGTTTCAAGCCTTAGTATATTTAAAACATACTTGTGCCACCACCATTGCAAATAACTAAATTACGTAAAGACCTCCTTTAAATCGGTCCACGGAAACCAAACAGCGACGGCATTACACAACGGACCTAGTCTTGCTGTCACTCTTATGTGCGGACTTAGGTGACAGGGGAGTTGTTTATATAGATATGCGCGTTACTGAAACCAAGGCGAATGACAGCTTAGCATATGGCCATTCATACTGCCAGTGTTACGAAAACACCACATATCAAGACGTGGTCAGTAGTCGTCCTACATTCTACGAACTAAACCAATGCATTCCTTTGCGAAGTGTCAGAACTATACAACAGAAACACCTAGCTGTCTGTTCTCTTAGAGAACGACAATCAGTTAAAATCATGATAAACTTTCAAATTCACACATTGTAACCCAGTGCACGCAAGTGTCTGCTTATCATTTTTTCTCCACTCCCAACAACGAAGCACAACTTCCACGACAGTTTAAAAGCTAAGTCGTCCACTGTATGACAGAGCGTCATTTCTACACCTGTCATCTTGGACTAGCCCAGCTGTCTACAGCATACTGATCAACAGCGTATCAGACATTCAATGCAGCCATCCAACATCAAGCCTCTAGCCGCATCCCGACCGCCTTTTCTCAATTGCGGTTATGCCAAAGAATGGCAGCTCGTTGACTTAGCCTGAGCTGCAATGGTTCTCACCATACAAATCCTGCAGGGTAAGCACCGATAAACGGCAACGTGCACAGCCCTCCTCACGTCCATCCCCTCGCAAGGCGCTTTGCCCCATATCCAGTGCTAAGACTTTTCTACTTCATGCGGCAAGCCTTGGTAAATGTACCCAACATCTGCAAACAACGGCACATTTCCTTCGCAAAATCATGGTTATTAGTTTAACTACGGCCAACATTTTTCTCAATGCTTAGGGTAGATCATGTTATTTACTAGCCATGCCTTTGCTGTCACGCTTGTGATAGCATGCCTTCATCAGCGGCAATTGACACCGTACCGTACGTGCTTGATCGGATTAGCAATCGAGCCGACCACTTAATAATTAGACTGACGAAAAAGTACCTCAATGATTCAGATGATTGGCGTATTTATCTTCCGTTTATTTTTGATATTTTACCATTCCTTAGTGATTACGCTGCAGGTATAACTTATGTAGTCACTTGGATTCTTCAACAGTCAAGGTGATTATTAATGATGCACAGCGGTAGGCCCATCGGTGTAGCCCCGCCTCAGCGCCTATTTGTCTTTTTGCAACATGCAAATCTGAGGTAGCCGTAAAGAGAAAATGCAGTACTTGCAGGAATTTCCCCTTTTCTTTTGCCTTTTTGTGGTTGCATTTTGTAAGAAAGGTTTTACTATTCACAGTTCTTTATTGTATTTGAGGATACATTTGGAAGAGTAGGACTCGCTACGTCAGGAGAATCGAAGCTCTACTCCAAAACTAGATCAATTTGCCTTTCTGCCTCTTATCTACAGGGCAAATTTACAGAACACAAGTACTGCGATAGTAGCAGAATAATAGCCATTCTCCTTAGCTTTAAATTTTAATAACAGGAAAGATATACGAAAATTAACTTAGGGTATGGCAATTATTTGCCACAGCCATCAATGCTGCACTATGCGTTGAGGAGGGTAAGTCACTGGGGCTCTTCCAGCTCTGCGCAGATCATTGAAACCAAGGGATTAAAGGAACACCCAAATCAAGCTACGATGTCAGTAGTGTTTGCAAGTGGGCTGTAAGGATATGCTGTTTTGGATCTTGCCATACCTTGACCGAGTCATCACAACCGCAGCGAGAACCGACTAACCCATACTTTGTAGCTAAAATTAAGATATGCACATACGCCACAATGTATTTTCTTCCATCAAAGTCTCTGCTAGCAAAAGTGCCAATTAAAATTTCTTGCGATTTAAAGCTAAGACTAGAGGAGAGTTTATATCAGTTTCAGGGTGGACGATCTGCACATCAACCGATCAAGATGGACGGAGGTCAAGTGAGGCATTGACACCAACTGAGCATGCGTAGTGCAATTTTCGGG
>LWMJ02000410.1:0-14258 GCA_001693035.2 Taenia asiatica | reverse complement strand
ACTGCGATGGCAATGAGGACTGATTTTACCCATGTGCATTCATATACGACTCTGCCACGTACCAACCGTAAAAAGTAGCCATTAGCCCCCTTTTCGATCCACTGCACATTCTGAGGCGTCTCAGTCGCAGTTTGCCCCAGCATCTGTCAAATGGAGTAACCGGTTGGGAATTTAACAATTAACCGCCTGTGCAGTTTCACCACAGTTCATAACCTTGTGCTACGTTCGCAATACCAATTTCATCCATCCCAACCACAAACACATTAAACTAGTGAAGTTTAACCCACGTATATTAAAGTTTAGCCTACATATGGGGGTGGTTGCTGACACTAATGGCACAGATATCCCACTACTTCACTCGCCTAAGGATCAGCAATTCCACTTAAACCGCTTCAAGTGTTGTTGCCATGCTACGTTTCAACACTTTCCTCCCATGCATTCACATGCTCACATCTAATCATCGCCATTACCATCGCATTCTACCAAAGACGATGGACATGTCGCAAAGGTCAAAATCAAAACGAACATGCAAGACTATCGCAGTGCAAGGAAACGAGAGTCCATGCTTCAGGACAAGCATCGCATTAAATAGAGACGTCTGTGAGGAGTGACACCTTTTTATTGCAGCAAACGTCGCATTCACTTGTCAATTTGGACTTCTGTTAACTCGCATTAAAATGCCGCTCCCTGGCGCGCCAAGAATCTCGGTCGGCTTATTCATTTTACTAGGTTTTATTCAATAACAAGTAATTCGTAAAAGAAATTGGTGTGGCTAGAGAATAAGTGCGACTTCCCTGGTAGTTTTAACTTCACCATCCATTTGCCTTTTTACATGGCATTGGTGTTGATCAGGCAATTGCTTGGCGGTTCATTCATTTAGGCTTCAGCAAATATGCAGCAATTGTAATAATCACAACATGGAGTAAATTATGGCTGCTCCATCACCATTGGAAAGACTGAAAAAGCTCAGTGATTAAGCATATTAATGGCAGAATAACTTATAAAAGGCGCGATTAAGTTAGACGCATGTTTTAATGGGTGAGATCTCGTCTCCTCTCTTACAGAAAACATCCAGTTTAGGAATTCAAACACTAACACTCGAAGACCACGGCCGGGAAAACAGCAATAGTAAATGGATGCAACATTCATTTTACTCCCCATGAACAGTGAGAGGGATTGATTAGCTTGATATGATCCAACTCGTGCCCACAATACGAAATGATGATATAGATAACATCAACATAGCACCTGTGATCGCATCCTCAGGTTTCAGGGCAGCTGCTGCTCTAACATCAACGCCCTTCATAATGAACAAACGATAGCTATCAACTGCAAGGCCACACTTTCTTTGACCAATCACCCACTAAATTCGCTACCTGGCAAAAAGGTAACGGTGTACCTATCCATCACAGTGTGCATGTGACGACCCCACCCTCTTACAACAATACGTGAAACCACTTACACGTTTTCAACGACGTGTACTAGGACGATTGGTTGCACAAGCACTTGCGTCTTTTGGCTGGATAATTGAACTTGCCGGATTTCAGCATGATCTCGACAAATGATACAGCCAATATTGTTGCCCTATTCAAAATGTGCTTAATCAAAGAAGAACCGGACGAGTAAATGCGGGCGGAGAAGTTCGACTTGATGTTGGGGAATATAGAATCCTCGTTATGCTAATTATACGAAGCAGACTGAAATCACTGTCGAAATGCATTTAATTGCAAACTTTAAGTCAAAACTTGTGAAAATTAGGCAACCAACAATGCCACACAACACAGCTTGGAACATATTGCTGCACCAATGTTTGGTCTTAGTGTCTACAAATTGCAAGCATTCTTAAACTTTTTCCAAAAGCAATAAGACATTTTTCTCTAAAGAAGCAAGGAATTACTGCCTATGATTATATTTGCCGTTAAACAGCATCTATTGGAAGATACTCCAACATCTCTATAATCATGCGTACTGAGAGAGCCATTTAGGTGACATATGCGCATGGGCAATTGGCATTACTCAGTGTCTGAGCAATCAAGGCATTATTAATCCCCCAAAGTAATTCTTTTAGGCACCCTGTCATTGTTTGTAAAAAAGCACCGTATTTCGTTTGAAGACTACTAAAATAGGTCTCTGGATCGTATTTGGCAAAAAGAGAGTTATAGGTTTTAAACAGTTATAACACTGCGATGGCAATGAGGACTGATTTTACCCATGTGCATTCATATACGACTCTGCCACGTACCAACCGTAAAAAGTAGCCATTAGCCCCCTTTTCGATCCACTGCACATTCTGAGGCGTCTCAGTCGCAGTTTGCCCCAGCATCTGTCAAATGGAGTAACCGGTTGGGAATTTAACAATTAACCGCCTGTGCAGTTTCACCACAGTTCATAACCTTTTGCTACGTTCGCAATACCAATTTCATCCATCCCAACCACAAACACATTAAACTAGTGAAGTTTAACCCACGTATATTAAAGTTTAGCCTACATATGGGGGTGGTTGCTGACACTAGTGGCACAGATATTCCACTGCTTCACTCGCCTAAGGATCAGCAATTCCACTTAAACCGCTTCAAGTGTGGTTGCCTTGCTACGTTTCAACACTTTCCTCCCATGCATTCACATGCTCACATCTAATCATCGCCATTACCATCGCATTCTAGCAAAGACGATGGACATGTCGCAAAAATCAAGATCAAAACGAACATGCAAGACTATCGCAGCGCAAGGAAACGAGAGTCCATGCTACAGGACAAGCATCGCATTAAATAGAGACGTCTGTGAGGAGTGACACCTCTTTATTACAGCAAACGTCGCATTCACTTGTCAATTTGGACTTCTATTAACTCGCATTAAAATGCCGCTCCCTGGCGCGCCAAGAATCTCGGTCGGCTTAATCATTTTACTAGGTTTTATTCAATAACAAGTAATTCGTGATAGAAATTGATGTGGCTAGGGAATAAGGGCGACTTCCCTAGTAGTTTTGACTTCATCATCCATTTGCCTTCTTACATGGCATTGGTGTTGATCAGACAATTGCTTGACGGTTCATTCATTTAAGCTTCAGCAAATATGCAGCAATTGTAATAATCACAACATGGAGTAAAGTATGGCTGCTCCATCACCATTGGAAAGACTGAAAAAGCTCAGTGAAATAAGCATATTACGGCAGAATAACTCATAAAAGGCGCGATTAAATTAGACGCATGTTTTAGTGGGTGAGATCTCGTCTCTTTTACAGAAAACATCCAGTTTAGGAATTTAAACACTCACACTCGAAGACCACGGCTGAGAAAACAGCAATAGTAAATGGATGTAACATTCATTTTACTCCCCATGAACAGTGAGAGGGATTGATTAGCTTGATATGATCCAACTCGTGCCCACAATACGAAATGATGATATTGATAACATCAACATAGCACCTGTGATCGCATCCTCAGGTTTCAGGGCAGTTGCTGCTCTAACATCAACGCTCTTCATAGTGAACAAACGATAGCTATCAACTGCAAGGCCACTCTTTGACCAATCACCCACTAAATTCGTTACCTGGCAGAAAGGTAACGGTGTACCTATCCATCGCCGTGTGCATGTGACGACCCCACCCTCTTACAACAATACGAGAATGCACCTATCACCGTAAACTCGTGTATATTCGAGAACAAAAAGCGACCAAGCCTCTTTCAAGCAACTGCACGGATGCTTAGCTACAATTTTGCCGCCTTAGAGTCCTTGAATGGCATAATCACAGCCACTCATAACTACTACCACACCTAAATTTCAAAGACATTTTGTTTCTCTAAAATAAGCTGACATTAGCAGTCAATAAACCTCTGCGCAACCTCAAAATTGCCGACTCAGTCCCTCACAGGGCCAAATAAAAAGACCCAAAAATGCATGCGAATTGACGTCAATATAGTCCAACCCGATCGTAGCCTAGGGAGCCACCACCTTGTCTGCAAAACGCTATTGATACAGTTCCATAAATGCTGCTTGAAACGATAACCTTTTCAGAAACTGCAAACCTAGCCGTCATGGACCATAAGTCCTGACCTTCCACGAGACAAACCATAAGTGTCAACAGCTAACAACACATGCACTCTTAAAACAAAGACCTTAAATTTATTCTCGTCGGAATCATAGCTGATATTGATGCATTTCGGTAGGAAATAAGTTTTAACTGCATTTGCTGGGGTGAAACCAGCCAATAAAGATACTGTCATTGGCAACTATGAAATGAACCAATGGAGCGCAGAGTCGGTAAGGCAATATAGCATCAAATTTCGTAACATTTTGTTCTTCGCTTCCATTTAAATACATTTAGTCAAAAACAGAAAAAAAATGTGAAAGAATTGAAGAAATATTAACAATTTAACCGCAATTAATTGAAGGTTTATGGAAAGTTTAACATTGCACTGAAAAGTTAATAGAATCAAATGAGCAATCGTTCCTTTGCGGAGAATATAGGGCCTGGTTTGATTGATTCGGTTGTTCCAAATGGTACTGAATAATGAACCGGAAACGCGTCCTGCAATCACAAATGCAGCTACTGTGCTGTAAGATTTCATTTTAATGGAATTCTTAGCATGGTTTTCAACTTTAACTGCCCACACCGAACTATGGGGAAAGAAACTTCAGACAGTGTTAAGGATTGCTTTGTTTTTTCTTTATTCGACCATGGCTGCAGATACCAATTAACCTGAAGAACATGAGTCGCATTTTCTTACATAAACTGCCCATGCTCGAGTGCTGCTACCAGTAAAGTGGCCTTCTCTTCAAAATATTTGGTCCTAATTTTGTTGATTTCAAAATCCCAAATTAGTTTTTCGTTTGTGGACAAATGCACAGTTTGCCTTGTGTATTTTAATGACGCATTGCCCTCTACTATCTTCGTTAAATTATTTCTTGTCTTTCCCTTGTCTCCAGACTGACCCACTTCGCGGATCCTGCTTCTCGTAGACAACTGCTTTTTGCGTTTACAAACATCGTACCCCATGTCTTGTCACCTCTAAAGCGCCTGCATTTTGCCTCAACTTTCTCGGTAACCTCAACCACGCAAAAGTTTGGCAGGTATCACGACGGTCTGTGAACGACAAGGCTGCACGAGCATGACGCAGTGCCTTTTATTTTCTTATATAGTTATTGTTAGGTGTAGCTTCAATGAAAGCATTGAAAACTATTTCAGTGTTTGCTATGAAATAATATACACTGTTATGCCAAGTCCCACCTTATAGTGCTGATTTGTTCGTGCCATGTTGTAGTGCACAACCTCATAAATGGCATTGCCTCTTCTTTGCGCAAAATTATTCGATGCTTTACACAATTTAACATTTTACTCTAATCACATCGAAATTTAGCAAAAACCAACCCTCGAGTGTAACAGTGACTAGGATAAAAACACAACAGCAGTAAATGCAAAACTCTCCTCTTACATTGAGCCCATGTCTGGCCACAAAGCACATAAATGAGTATGCGTCCATGGGGGAAATATAAGGCAACTTATTCGAGAGCCCTAAAACGCAAAGAAATTTTCAATTGCATGTTTGTATTCAAATTCAGTACCTCATAGATGTACCCTCAAATGCCAACCATGCGGTATTACTGTGTCATCGTTGGAAACATCCAGACTACCGACGCGATGTGACGCAAAGCAATGCAATTCGATGTGTGTTTTATCATAACTACCACAAAATCAGACTGCTTAGCCTAGAGCTTCCACAGTTAATACAAAATCTCTAAGCACTAAATGATCTTGCCTTGCCATATCATCATTTTTAAGCAGAAAGTTAATAATATTTTAAGTAAATATCGCCAGAAAACTTGCAGATTCCGCTCATTTAATAGCGTTTGTTTGTATTCTACCCAAATATTCTGCGCCAAATACCTGCAAATTGGAGAAGATCGGAGCGTTACTGCAAGCCTTACATTGAACTAAGTCCAATAGACGAAGGGGCACCGACGGGAATGTCTTGAGCGCATATGGTCAAACGTAGCCCCCAGTGTCGGGTGTCGTGAGAAGCATTCAGCATGGTGAGCGCTTGTTCCTGAACCATCCGTTATTCCAGCTAGAATATTGTAAGGTAAGGCATAAGCATGAAGATACAAAGCTGCGGCTTTAAAACAGGGAACTCATTGAATTTTCATAGGAGAGTATTAGGCGCACACTTACAAAAATGCGTTACAAAGAAATGCGTGCAGAGTGAATCAAGGACTTCGAGTGGCTGGAGGCATAGGCGGCACAAATAGTGCCTCTGAACTGTTCCAGTGTACAAAAGAAGGTGTTTTGCGACTACTGCTACATAAGAGGGCACAATAAAAGAGCTATTGACTGGTTTCGAAATTCCTCCTACCCTTTTGATGATGCAATAACCTCCCGAAAGATCCCAGAGCTGTTGAGCAAAGCGTGCAGCTTACACTATGGGTTAATAAAACACGTAAAACGCACATAAATAGGGATTCTATCAAACGCACATAAATAGGGATTCTATCATCGTGAGCAATTTACACAATTTATCCAACTGCTCTGCTTTTTATTATCATTTAGTTGATACAAGAGTTTTCAACTCAATACGTTACATTTATTCTTAAGCTGAGGCAAAATACATATCGACAAACACGAACACCCACACACATGCATAGAAATGGCTACGCATAAAGAAGCATATCAAAAATATATGGCGCCTGCCACGATGGTACCGAACCAAATGTGTAAGCACTAAGATGATGCTTCTGGATACAGCGGGACACAATGATCAAGCATGGCCGTCCATTTTAAAGCAGAGAATGCTGTACTGCGCGGAATCTTGCAAGGAACGTGTGATGAATTCGGCGGTAAAGCAAGAGGACCTTCCGGATTTGTCCTCAGCACTAAAGGTGAGTGAAAAGCAGGGGAGCGGTAGTCGCCTATTTGACCAAAATTTTTATCAATGAAGTTGTGCCTGCTTCTTCGTTCCGTACTCTAATTGAAGAGCCATTTTAAATTTGGTTTTCCATGCATAAGTGAGTAGTTGCTTGTTAAGAAGATCTCCTTGACGCATTGAAAAACACCATCATATTTTGCCAGCAAAGAGAACAAAACTGTTTATTATTCCGAAACACATATTGATAAAACGATAGGCTATGCACTGGTCCTTAAAGCAAGTAATAATTCATTATTAATGAAGATGTCTTTGATCCTAGTGCCTGGTCTACACTCGTTGTTTCTGCCCAGCATCGAGACAAGTGCATTTTCTAGGCCCTTGGCCGATTGTGGATAACTGTTTCTGGATTTGCGGCCCACACTCTGCTTGTCTAAAATATGAGATTCGACCAGCAGTCCTGCGTCCCAGTGGTCAGAGGCAGATTCAAACATGTAATTTACCGCAGTGAATACATTAGCTGTTTGCATCGAAGAGTTTTGCACTGCAGAAGAAAGTTTCGTGCCTTAGGGTTTAACACGCTTTTTGGGTAAATGAGACGCTCTCGTGAAGAACGAGGCTTGTCATATCAAAGGGAAAGTTTGACCTATGGCGTTAGAGAGTGCCAAATTCACTCGCCCAATTGATGAAAACCCTGAAGACGTGAGGTATTTAAGTGTTGGTTTACCTCACATCATGAAGCATCCGAGAAACATTCGGACAAGCGATGTCTCCCACGGCGACCATATGGAGAGGTTTTGAGAAAATAACCACAAGACTGAGTGTGGCTACTTACGTCTCTTTTTCCACTCTCTCTCGAATACTCGGCTTGACTCATGGTCTCATGATAAGTGATCCATTGTCTGCATAGATTTTTAGCTGGATCTTAAGAGCCAACAAACTGGTCATGCTGCTATTGTGTGGATGCTGTCTACTGCTCTACATAGTCGCAAACTCACTTCTCGGTGTAGTCGCATGGTGTCTAATTTATGAAGGTGTCTGGTCCGTATCTGTTAGAATAAGGTAATTAAATCGAAGCTTTTGATGGGGTCATTCAGGTGGATTTAACCCATGCTTCCGCTCCTAGGCCGGCAAGGCGGGAGCGGAAAGCATTAATAAAGGCATATTTTTCAGTTCATAACATAATAGCAGAAATATAGTTGGTCATTTAGAGAGGTGCGTTTGCCATCATAAGTACTCTCGCCTCGAAATACACTGTGCTTACATTCTGCACAACTAAAACGCTTTAGTCGGTGCAACTGCATTCAATTATCCTGACTCCAATTATTCCACTTAATTGATTTGTCAATTAACCATTCATGCAACACTTCGTAAATAACTGCCTTCATGCTCCTTATACAACCGGCTTCATTCCCTTACTCCTCATCCACGTATCCTGCAGCGCACTCGCAACTACAATCCCATCTCACACTACTCTGCCACTTCGGGCAGCTATTTTCATGACTATACGGCTGTACACATTGTCTCGAGAATCGATCCACTTAGTGACATCCTTCCACTACGTGCAATTGTTTCACTCACAAGCACTATCATTGGTTAGTGTAACAAAATGAAACGTTAGCTTTGGAAACACCCAGAGGTGATTTACACTGAGGTCAGCCTCAACACACCCGTAACTTGTTCCCTCTCATCCATTGCAAATGAGGGTCACGGAATCTAAAAAGCAGTTCTATGGGGATTATTGTGTCTGCGTGGCATGATACCATGGTCCACAGGGGATCGGGCGACTCAATTATAATGCGCTAACAATTCTAATTTAGGCGTTCAGAAATGCGCATTGCGAGCCGTAAGGACAAGCAAAACATCTTTGAACACCGCAGTATGCGAGTGGCCCGAAATTTCTTATGTATTTAATTGGGACAAATGGCCCCAAGGTAAAGTGCTGTACATTCCTCGAGGCACTTTAGATCACAAAGCAAGATGAAGTTCACATAAGTTATACAAACAAATAATGTACATTAGTTGCTTGAAAATGTAATAAAGGCCACTACCCATTCCGCTTCATAAATGAAAGTCGCGCTTTTCTAGAAGTGCCGGGTCTTCACCCTTGATGTATTTGGAGCTGATATTTGAATGAAACATTGTTGTGTACGTGCAAGTGCGCACGTGCGGGAATGGAAGAAACAACTCGTGGAATATCAGCGAATCGGAAAGTGGGTCTGATGGCGGCATCATCTTAAGACTTCAGAAAAGACATCCGCGAATTGACTCAGGCTATAAATGCAACTAGAGCTGTAAAAGAACTGCGTAGAACACAGGATCATTATGCAGACATTCAGAGCCTTTTTTGTGCTTACGCTCACTCTTGGTTTGCTTGCGCATAGGGGCGCATCCTACAGGAAAGTGACGATGGAAGTGAAGGTTTTAGGAGCAATGATAGATGGACCAGTGCCACCACGGGCTTTAGCGGCACCTAATGCAACGGCCGAACATCAAACCACCGCCGATGTCACAGCGGCAACCCAGGCTCCGAATGTGCCCACTACGGTGAAATCCATGCCATCTGTCACCAATACAACAGCATCAACACAGGCCCAAGTAGCAGCGAATGCAACGGTGCCAACTTCGCCTCCTACCGATGTTACATTTTCAACGCATGCGCCAGTAGCACACAATGCAACCAAGAATTCGACACCATCCACCAATTTGGTAGCATCAGCACCAAATTCACTGACACTCAATGTCACAGAGCTACTTGTAACGCCTGCCGATACCACGGTTTTAACACAGACTTCAATAATGTCCAGTGCAACGGAATCGAATTCAGCGGTCACTAGTACCGCAAGTTCATCACTGGCTCCTGTGATGTTCAGTGCATCGCGACCTACGGAATCGTCAGCCAATGGTGCAGTTCAAACACAAGCACCCGCAATGCTCAGCACAGTTCAACCATCGATAGAATCTGCCAACCCTCCAGCATCAACGCAGGCGCTAGAGACGACCGATGCAACGCATCCATCGGATCCTTCAATTAGTGATGCAGTTCATACACAGGTTCCGGCAACACTTAATACAAACTAACCATTGACAGCACCTACCAACTTTCCAGCATCAATGGAAACACCGATGACGATCAGGCGACGCAGCTTCCTGCAGCGTCTACCAATTCCATACCCTCACCACTAGCTCCGGTGGTTGCCACACCAATGTCTTTGTGCGCCATCCTCAGCTCATCTATTTTCTCCACCTTCATTGCTTATCTCACCTCTGGCACTCATCACTGCTTTATTTGGTCACTCGTTATTACTTCACTCCTTAAATATCTCAGCTTTGTTAATGACTTTTTAAAATGGTCAATCACATTCACTATTGACCCTCATGTCACCGTCTTGGTAATTAATAAATTTCTACTAGCCTTGTCCTTTCACTGGCATTTCTTGAACATTAAAACGAATTATACCACCCGTGCTGGTGCACAGCTGTGATAGCTTGTATGTCCATTGCCGAATGGGTAACCCTAGACTCCGAATCGGCAAATGATTCGAGGGCGCTTTTGCACCTATCCTCGGGAATATAGCTACCACAGCATCGTACTGTTGGTTAATTCCCAAAAATGAACCACCAATGTTGTGCCATTCATGCGTGAAAGAGTCCAGCAGCTATCGATTGTAGGTCAGTTCCCACCACATAGCAATCAAAAAGCATCGAATCAAGTGCATTAGTTAGTCCATAAATTTAGCGATGATAATATCCACCGCTCCTGTGCAGTCTGTGTAGGCCATGGAGTGGTCAAATTGGTCAATGTCTGTTTTGGTAAATAAGCCGCTAAAAACCGTCAACTGCGTTTTTGGTGAACACATTTTGGTGGGCATACTTGCAGTCAGCAGCGTTGCGTAGTGTGCCTCCAAAGAATACGGCAAATGGCATGCAAAGGAATGTAGCGGATTTGGTAGCAGTCTTTATTACGTTTCCAAACCACTACTCTGAATTATTCGTTGTTGTGACTTGTGTGAGTTTCATTCTGCTCTGCGATCTCAAGTATGCTTAGAATTGCACTACATTTTACATACAAACCATTTTTCAGCATAAATACGAAAATGGTAATAGATCAATCTCCCCAGTTGTGCTTGTTAATGTTTTGCCTACCTCCACAGTTTACAATGCGTATTTTTGAATGCCTAAATTAGAATTGTTAGCGCATTATAATTGAGTCGCCCGATCCCCTATGGACCATGGTATCATGCCACGCAGACACAATAATCCCCATAGAACTGCTTTTTAGATTCCGTGACCCTCATTTGCAATGGATGAGAGGGAACAAGTTACGGGTGTGTTGAGGCTGACCTCAGTGTAAATCACCTCTGGGTGTTTCCAAAGCTAACGTTTCATTTTGTTACACTAACCAATGATAGTGCTTGTGAGTGAAACAATTGCACGTAGTGGAAGGATGTCACTAAGTGGATCGATTCTCGAGACAATGTGTGCAGCTTGGCTTGCAATAAGATGATGCCATAAGGTAGTGGTAAAAAGGTGGAGGTTACTTCCGAAACGCGTAACATCTTTATCCTAATTCTTTGGACTGAATTGCGACAACTTCCGCACATTCAGCGAAAAGCATTCAGTTTCGTTTTGCAGTTCGCATATGAATATAGACCATGCTTCATGCACTTGATTAGATATAGGTCCAATTACCAGTCAATTGCCAAACTTGCTATAGTTTAGCTGGCCCTCCTTGGTTCAAAATGATCTGGCACACAGGCACAACCTCAGTCTTTCTGCAGCCATCCTTATTCCCTTACCCCACATTCACGTGTCTTGCAGCGCACTCGCAACTACAATCCCATCTCACACTACTCTGCCACTTCGGGCAGCTATTTTCATGACTATACGGCTGTACACATTGTCTCGAGAATCGATCCACTTAGTGACATCCTTCCACTACGTGCAATTGTTTCACTCACAAGCACTATCATTGGTTAGTGTAACAAAATGAAACGTTAGCTTTGGAAACACCCAGAGGTGATTTACACTGAGGTCAGCCTCAACACACCCGTAACTTGTTCCCTCTCATCCATTGCAAATGAGGGTCACGGAATCTAACAAGCAGTTCTATGTGGACTACTCTGTCTGCGCGGCGTGACACCATGGTTTACAGGGGACCGGTTGATTCTATTATAATGCGCCAACAATTTCAGTTTAGGCGTTTAAAAATGCGAATTGCAACCCGTGGAGATAATCAAAAACATTATACACCACAGAAGGCAATTGACCCAAAATTCATCAGGTATTTAAATGAAAAAATAGCTCAAACCTAAAATGTGGCACATTTCTCGAAGCACTTTAGGGCACAGAGTGGAATGCAGCTCACATAAAGCACGTAAATAAATAATATGTCTCAGTGGTTTATAAATGTAGGAAAGGCTGCCACCGACTCTACTGCATTGCTTTGCATACAATTTGCCTTATTTTTTGAGTTATGGAATAATCCATTGCAACTCAATTGATTCTTTCTGTTTGCTATGTAGTGGGAACTAAACTCTAATTGATCCACTCTAGGCACTTTGATGCCTAAATTTCATAGCATTGGTGAGTCATTTTTGAAAAGTGACCATCAAGATGCCATTATGGGAACTATGCTTTTGAGGATGGGTGCAAAAACGTCCTCGCATCGTTTGCGGATACGGAGTCTAAAGCTGCCTATTTGGTAATCGACAGGCAGGCTGTCGTAGCTTTTCACCAGTACAGATAGTTGAATTCGTTTGAAAGCTCAAGAAATGCCAAGGAAAGGACGAGGTTAAAGGAAATTCTTCAATTAGCAGGCCGGTGACGTCAAGATTAAAGCAAGTGTGCTAGACCATCAGTCTAGCAGCATTCTTTAGCCCCTCTTCCCTTCCCCAGTTAATAAGTGTGGCTGCACAATGTCACAGTCGCGGGTGTAGTGCTCCTCCCTCCTTCCTTTTTGCATGGAAATCCTGTGACAGGAGCTGGCGTCTTATGGTTCTGGAAATGGTCGAAATAGGAGACGACCATATTCATGAGGGATCGCAGGTTGTTCGGCTTTGGTAGGTTTAGTCAAATCAAGGGAGAGTGAACACATTGACAACCGCAATTGTCCTAACTTGCAACCTTTAAATTCATACCTTGGTGTTTAGGAAGTACGACAGATACAGCAGAAATAGAGGGATCGCAGGTTGTTCGGCTTTGGTAGGTTTAGTCAAATCAAGGGAGAGTGAACACATTGACAACCGCAATTGTCCTAACTTGCAACCTTTAAATTCATACCTTGGTGTTTAGGAAGTACGACAGATACAGCAGAAATACATGAGTGCATGAAACCCAGGCTCCCTTTCGTCTTTGGAAACCTTTCTATTTACTGCAACGGCGCCCAGCTGCTTGCTCTTCTGTTATATTCATCCATCCATCGACTCTGAACCGACTTGTAGTATCGTGCACGGATATTGAAGCGGTTCACTTTCATCATCACCATCCACAGGTGAATAGGAAAGCCACTTCTTCGTCCCCAACTGATAATAACGACGATGCAGCAGGAAGGTCAAAATGAGTAAGAAACAGTGCAGAAGTAGGAAACATTTGCGTAGTTGTCAGGTTTCCTTTCGTATTTAAAACTACTTCCTCACCGAGAAATTTTGTATCTGCAACAAAATAGCACGTTTTTAACACGACAACATCCGCACTCCTCAGAATGGAACCATTTGCCAACAAAGTTGACAGTAATGAGGAGCTTTTTTTACTTTCACTGCCTTTGACCATCAGTCTAGCAGCATTCTTTAGCCCCTCATCCCTTCCCCAGTTAATAAGTGTGGCTGCACAATGTCACAGTCGCGGGTGTAGTGCTCCTCCCTCCTTCCTTTTTGCATGAAAATCCTGTGACAGGAGCTGGCGTCTTATGGTTCTGGAAATGGTCGAAATAGGAGACGACCATATTCATGAAGGATCGCAGGTTGTTCGGCTTTGGTAGGTTTAGTCAAATCAAGGGAGAGTGAACACATTGACAACCGCAATTGTCCTGACTTGCAACCTTTAAATTCATATCTTGGTGTTTAGGAAGTACGACAGATACAGCAGAAATACATGAGTGCATGAAACCCAGGCTGCCTTTCGTCTTTGGAAACCTTTCTATTTACTGCAACGGCGCCCAGCTGCTTGCTCTTCTGTTATATTCATCCATCCATCGACTCTGAACCGACTTGTAGTATCGTGCACGGATATTGAAACGGTTCACTTTCATCATCANACCATCCACAGGTGAATAGGAAAGCCACTTCTTCGTCCCCAACTGATAATAACGACGATGCAGCAGGAAGGTCAAAATGAGTAAGAAACAGTGCAGAAGTAGGAAACATTTGCGTAGTTGTCAGGTTTCCTTTCGTATTTAAAACT
>LWMJ02000409.1:39182-51990 GCA_001693035.2 Taenia asiatica | reverse complement strand
GTGGAAGGAGGAGGAAGAGGTGGAGTTGGAGGAGGGGGAGGAGAAAGTGGAATGGCAGATGAGGATGGGCATTGCTCACAAGAAGAGCTGGAGCAAGAGCAACAACCGAACGAGTAGGTAAATGCGACATCCTTAAGAGGGTTGAGGTTCTCTGTCCTCTGTGAACATCCATATGTGTTAATTTACTGTTTTTCTCATCGTTACATCTTGGATTTTTCATCGCTTCTCCTTTCGCTTAATTCCTCTCACTGTTTTGTTTATTCGGACTGCCATTCTCATCCTGTTTGTTATAGGTGGCGTAATCCAAGTGGAACCAGATGCAGGCGAAGTACTTGAAGCTAAGGCGGAGAGTAAAGCTGAGGTACATGAAAAACAATGCACTACAACATCAGTTGTCACATATAGTGCTAACAGATTGCATTACCTTGTGTCCTCTAAATAGCATCACTCTCATCTTACTTCATTTTATTCCATGTTATCTTGCCCCATTTGCTTTTCTCTGTCAAAGAAGTCGCTGGTTCATTTTGTAGCCCTGTGATAGGGTGAAGACAATAAATGTTTCATGGTCACAGTTTCGTGGCGATGTGAAGCTGTACAGTGCGTCGCACCTGTAAATAAGCACATTGGGTGTGAATTTCCTTGATGGTCAACCGCGTTTTTATACTCCTAAGCACCGTGAACTGCGGTGTGACATGATGATTTGCGCATTATTGAATGATACTTAGAAACGTGAGTGACTGTCCACATGCAAACAGTGTTAGAAGAGGTAATGGTCTGCCCCTTTTACGCACTCATGAGCACTGTGTATGCAAATATCTTATTCCTGGTTGGCCAACGTTAAGTCGGTACACTATTCTTTCTTCCAACTTACCCGTTTACTTCCGAACACGACATTTAGCATTTTAAAATCCACTTCAATGTGATTCAAGCGATTACTGTACTTTGGTATTATACCTGGTTCTTTCTCGCTATGGCAGTTACACTTCATGTTACAACCTTGTGAGTTCATGCATATGGATGTCCAATTCTTCTTGTTGGACGTATTTTCGTTGCAACTATAATCTTTAGCAGAGGTGGTGGCCACAAAAACACTGCCGGCGAATCAAAGCACCTTCAGATCGGCCCAAGTCTGCCACATAAGTGGGGCAGTTTGCGTCCTCATTTAACTTCACTCAATATTATTCGCTAAACTATTTGAGTTATGGCGATTGCAGGATCAGTACAGGCAGGCGGTGGCAATCAACGGCAGGGTGACTTCTTCAAGAACACAACGAGAATCTTCTTGGTAAAATACTGGGCTATCTTTCCTTCGTTTGCCAGCCCAATTTAGTTCTGTATACTATCCATTTTTAAAAACCAATTTCTTTCGTACAAGCTGAAGTGAGAATTCACTCTCATTATGGTGTAGACATGCGTCTCCTAAAACAATGCAGACCCAAATGGTGTATAAATTATGAACCTGTGTGTTGATCGCCAGTGGTGCCAGGAATGAGTAATTAGCGAGCCAAGCTCATGTGGGTTGTGTGGGTGAGGTAGACGCCAATTATGCTGCACCCGTGCACAAAGACTATAGCCACTGCCACGACCACGCCCTGCTGATATCTTAGCCTGGCTATGAAGTTGAGCACGCAAGTGTATCAACCCTCATTGATGAAGGGAGTCAGCACTGCGGCGTTAGAGATGATCATGAAAGTTGCACACACAACTCAGCACAATTTTCACTTTTTTTGCACGCAAACTACACTGCAATGCATTGAATTTACTTTAACGGTAATATATTGCGTGGTCCCTGCAAAGGTTACAAGATTTTCACCTCAGGTACAGGCTTATCAGTGATGCACTCTTACTAGCATAAGTCTTCTCATCTCCTGCAAGCATAAAATAATGTAAAAATTATTAAGGCAGATGTTGGTTATCACAGGTGGCGAGGGCGATGTAAGAACGGACTAAGTTTATCCGACTTGATTGGATGGAGTAGAAGATAAAGGTGCTGCACCGCGTGCGCAGACCGGGGTTGGATATCGCATACTGATATTCCAGCCACTACTCTGAGATAAAGCACATGACTACTGTAACCTTTAGAATGGTGAAATCAAGTAGTGGTGCGGCGTTATCTCGCCTGGCATAATCCCCATCAAAGGAGTTGATGAGACCTGATGCAGTGCCATGTGACACGATGCTTGTCTTATCCACTAAAATTTGCAGTGTTAAATTGATCGTGCACACTCAGATAGAAGCTTGTCAGCCTTGTTTAATGGTACGACCGCAAAGTAAGTGATAAATGGGTTTGAACCAAGTGAGTTTGCACTAGCCACAAAGCCACACTTGTAACTTAAGAATTTAGCTAGAATATTTGCATCTCGGCTCATTCTATTCAAAATATTCGTACCGAATATTGGCAAATCGGAAGAGTTTGAGACGATGATATCAACTGTTAGTGTAGCGCAAGCACCACAGCCAAAGTAGTGCCTAAAGAAATGACTAGTGAATGTGCTCTTACTTTGCTTCCTGCATCAGTTTGTGTGAGACACCGAAACTTTGGGGAGGAGCAGAGTACATTGGCTCACGCCAAAGCAAACAATCGCACCCTAATGAAAGTTTGGTTAGATTAAGTGACTTGGATGTAAATGGAGGGTTTCCTACCGCACATGAGACAGACAACACGCATTGTTTGTGACATTCCTTCTCCATGCTTAGTATCATCTGTTACAGAATTGCTCCACATTTCATTGGCCTTGAAAATATGCTGAGCTTCCATCATTGCTGCGGACAGTCAAGCCGGATGCTGACGTTAAAGAAATGCGTTCTCTTTGTATTTTTGGAATCCTTCGGATCTATTCATCAAAAAGTATTCACTTGCACCGCTTTCCACAACTGCTACGAGAGTCTGGGTGGCATTGAATTGCATCCCTCTATCTTTTTACTCACCTCATCATACTGACAAAGGTATGATTTAAACCAGTGTTAAAAGCCTGGCCTAACCTACCTCAATCTTAATGTTCTCAGTAAAAATTAATGCTTTTGCTTGCAAGCCAATTATGCCTACTGAGATTATTATGCGGTAAAGAATGTAGGAAGTATACTTTCGTAAATCAAACTCCTATAACTTATTCTCCGCATAATTTGGAGGCAGGCTGCACAGCCTATCTAGTTTAATAGGGTCTCGACATATATCAATAAATGGTATAGTAGGAGGCATAGGCAATGTTTTACCGCTAGAGCTCCCCTTAAACTGCTTAACATAATGCTGGCAGTGTTGAAAATTTCTCTCGACCCCTTAATAGAATGTGATGGCAGTGTGTTCTTGCATCAAGTCGTTCAAGCCTAGCAGTGTGCTTGTTGATAATGCAGCGGGTCGCATGCCTTTGCCCTGTATCCAAAGAGTGTCCTCCCTTTTCTAATGCCATTCAGAGTACGTGTAGGAGCGAAAACAATTGGGCAAACCCAGTCAAATTACCTGACAAATTTCCCTTAAACAGTGAAATTATGATGTTTACATTGTTAACCATCCCCATATTCTCCTTTCGTGCTCTCACTTTATACTTTGACTGTGAGGATTTGGCTAAACGCCAATCCACTTGAGCAAAATAACTGCATTTGAGCAATCGAGTCACGATTATCAGTTTTTTTCGCACACGTAGATAAGCTTGAGCATTGCATACTACACTAAATCCATTTGAGATTAAGTGATATTACCAACATTATTTGTGTAAGGGCAGAAGTGCATCTTAAATGACCCCTGTAAGGTATAGGAATAGAGATCACAGTACTGCGTCACGCTGTCCCCACAGTGGGCGTTGTCCTTCGCAGCACCTATGGCACTATGTCCAATGCTACCACACTGGAGATATTTGCAGTCCATTTCTGCAATACCATTCGAAAAGGTTACTGCTCCCGAGTTCCTCTGACTTACTACCAAATTATTTATCCGCATGTGGAAACATCAAGGCCCTAGTTTTGTCATCACAAGCAGTCTCAGTAAATCTCTTGACTCTCTGAAAAATATTATAACACCACTCTGATGTGAATGCCCTCCTTTGACAAGTCTGCCCGTTCTTAATATGTGAAGGCAGAGGTAGATTAGAAGAGCATTAAGACCCTTATAACAGATTGTTGATCAATGAAAATAGAAGACCAAACAAAGCCCTAAGTCCGTATTACAAGTGCATTTAACCGGCATTATTCCTCTTTATTGAAGAATTAAGGCAAAATGAATAACAGGCACAAGACCTTGTGATCACGCAACTTTCACCCACCTTTCTTTGCCCATTGGCCCTTTGATTTTTTCGTTTTTACATACCGACCTTCCTTATGCACATGCTCTCAGCATCAGCTTGGTACTAATTTAATATAAATATCATAGAACAAGTGTGCGCCCACATCATGTGCATCAGCCTCATGCTTATGCTTCATCCTACGTGTTTCAGCATTTTTCCTTAATTCTACCTTTGCGGCAGTTAAACTCGAAAGGTGCGCAAATAAATTAAAAAGAAGCGGTTACATTTATGATATTGGATTTTTGATTAGTCTCGGTTGGTATTGTGTCTCCTTCCTTTCTGAAGATGTCGTAGTGCACATGGTCCCACCCTACTTACTTCGCTCGGGCTTAAGAGATAAAAGACACTAATTTTACTCTTGAGAAATCCACACCACCTTCCTCACACGGATTTGACAATGGAATCAGGTTCACTTTGTTCTCCTCTGAATTGTCCTGCGATAAAATATGCCTTTTTCAAGTAGGGCTGTGCACTTGCGCATTCTCCTTAAACGCTAAGTCTGAAACCCTGTCCAAAACTAACGTATTGTTTCATTTAAATTTTGCAAATATTAGCTTCAAAGCATAATTTGTGCATTGGCTTGTGGCACAGTACACTCGTAGCTAATATCGGTGCGCTTTGGACCTACAGAAATAGAATATTCAGCAACTTTGGTCGCGAATAATAGTGTTTAATCTACCATTCCATTAGCCCTTAAATTTTCTCAAGCAATAAAGTCGGGTGAAAGGCAATGCTATTAGGTTGCAATATACAATGAGGAAAATTTGTGCACGGATATGTGAATTAAAGGCTCCCACCTCTTTTATCCCCAGACTTATCATCTTGCTAAATTCCATTTTTAACGAGGCTAGAAATTCCTCTTTTCCTGCAAGAAAAATTGCCAGAAGTTGGTTTTGTGAGGTAACGCTAAGTTTGCACCAAAACTTCATTCAAGCTAAATCGGCAAAGAGTAGGCGATCCACCTGGGATTCATTGGGATAAGTTGGATATTTTTAATAAAAACTGCCCACAACACTGATGCAAAAGCTGTTCGACAACTACCTCAAGAGTATATGTATTCTGATCTGGTGATATGCCTTCTTTTGCCTTGAAGGAGGTCTCGAGACGCCACATATATGTTCGTTATTTTGTGCATCCACATGCGATATTATGATGACATTCTTTTATATTAAGGAATGAACTTACCAGCTACAAATGGTCAACTATTGCTGCAAGGTGAGTGCATTTTCTTCTGCGATCCAGGCTAGCGATGAGAAAGAATAATTTTATCGTCTGCTCACGTTCGCATTAAGTAATTTATTGCGAGTGCGGAACTGGGGATGAATGCGTAAGAGGGACTGTCGATTTGTCGCCATTAGAGTAGAAGTCGTAGAGCTGCTAAGAGTAGAGGCAAGTTGGAAGCATATATGTTCGCCACTTTGCGCATATTTCAGGAATGTGGTGCTTGTCAATGCGTTCGCGTTCTCACAAATTGCTTGAACATGCCAAACATACGACTGCCCTGCCTGTTATCGGAACCACTTGCATTTTCGCGTGGCACAGATGGGTGTGGCATGCTTTCCATAGTAAAAAATGGTGGCAAATAAGAATATCATTTGTGTTAAAAGCAGTGGGGGCGATGTAGTGCAGTTGTACCTTGTGGTTTTGAGGGAAAAGAAACTGACTCGTTAAAAGAAAAAAACCGCAGTTAACATGGTGATTTAGACGCAGCAACCGCTGTTGTTGGGTTGGTGCTGACGTTTCCTGTCAAACAAAAAAGCCTAGTTTGTTTAGGTGTTGTCTCTGGCATGGATTAAATCACTACAACTGGAGTACTGCTTGCTAAAGCACTTTTTCATTTAACCTCATAAATATGGGTACTTCATGGAGTATGCGCAAACAAACGGATTAGAGGATGATTTATAGGAGATGTAATGCGTCCAGCCATGTGTTGCGCAGAAATAGCGGTTGCCTGTTGAAAAAAAAAGGATGCGAAAAAAGATGGATAGTGAAAGGTACGTCCTCATTGAAATTCATCACTTCCCACTTTTTGCCGTAATTTCCATGTACGTGTTACTAGCTGAAAACCACACAGCCTCCCAAAGCAAGGCTCTCCCTCTTTAGCTCCTAACTCCTTTTCTTTTATTGCTAATTTGCTAGCAAGAAAAAGCGAAAAGTTTTAAAAGTGGATCCAATACTAACCATTTTAATGATGTACTCACCTTCATTAAGTCTGGTTTCGCATTTCATCTCCCCACCGTCACATGTGCGTGACGCACAAACTTGCTCCATTTTTCCCTGTTGCTGCTACTTACGTAGGGCTAGTAGACTTGTCTTTCTCCCTATCTTCCAATTTCTTTCCCTCGCTTACTTAATTAGTCGATTTACCACTAGACAACCTCCTTCCACTCCTCATCGTCCTTCTTTCCTTCACTTCCTCCCATCAATCATTGAACATCCCCATTGCCTTTCATTTCCATAACTCAACTTAACAAAACTAAAAGTAAGTTCAAAAAGGATTTCTTTTGGACCATACCATACTTGACTTCCACTATTTTTCCATTGCATTCTCTGCACCGTCACACACATGTGACACGTGTACACACGCACGTATTACCAATTTACCCTTCCCTGTTCAAAACGTTACTACTAACGCTGTTATTCTAGGTCTCGTACAATCACCCACACCTACACACATAAATCACTAACTCTTCCTTTTTCTGCTTTTGAACGCCAAAATACTTACGCATGCACACCCTTTCTACCAGCGATGAGACCGGCAACCTGCACAGGCTTGAGACACAATGGGCACCTTAACGCAGAGTGAAGCTAGAAGTTCTCAATACCGACACCGCAGTATTAGCAGCACTCGATTTATCAATCAACTGCAGCACTGGCAGTGACAGCACCACGTCCGCTGCCACCGCTGCTAACACAACACCCGCAGCAGCAGCAGCAGTAGCCACCAAGCACCTATCTACAATATTTGCATGCGGCTGCCTTCTCCATTACCGCGTTACCGAGCATTGTGAACAGCTTGAACGACCCATGCTCCTCTGCGTCATCTAGCCCAGTTGAAGCTGATCTGCACTTTGCAATCTCTTTCCTAAAACTCCGCATCTTCCAATCCTTTTACTTTGTTCTCAAGAAACTGACTGCTCCAAATAGTGTACATTCACAACTGGGTGTCTAGAATTGAATAGCTGACTATCCAGCCGTGTGAGGTTACAGTCAGCATATGGCCGCATGCATGCAAACCCTGCGAACTGCAAATTGGGTCGTTCGTCTTAGACCCTGGTGGTAAATTAGGCAATTGCACTTACAGTGCGTAGCTGGTGACAAATCATGGTGACATTCGTAGTGGATTTGAGCCGTTCTTGCAAGTGCGGTTCCATAAGTATTCAAGCTCGCTCGCCTTTGTAGCCAATATTTATCTCAATCTTAGCAATCACACTGCTGTCGCTGCTTCTCCTCTATTTAAACAGCCCACCCATCCACCCACCCTCCCACCCGCTTCGGCTAATTACGACCAAGAAATGGCATGCTAAAGGCATCACCATCAAAACTGGATGGATTGGTGTGTGGTCGGCTGAGTGTGTAAATGGCCCAGATTTGGATCACGCCACAAACTCATCCGCTCCAAGCCTTCGGCCAGTCAATGGGTCGATAAATCAGTGGATGGGCGAATGGACTATTGAATCGATGAGACCACTAGTTGCCATTGTGCATTGGTTGTCTCTGCCTGCCCGCCAGTCCGCTCGCACGCACGAGTGTGAGTAGTGAATGAAACGACGAGGCGAACACAGAAAACACAGCAACGCCAAATGTGCTCGCCTTTATGCCGAGGAGGAGGAAGAAGAAGAAAAAGAATAAAAAGAGGAAGAAGAGGAAGAAAAGAAAAGAAGAAGAAGAAGGGATTTTTCCAAATTAGCACAAAATTCGCAACAGCTGGTTTAATCCTCCTGCCTTTACTTAGCTCTTTTCTTGCATGTGTACTCCGCTTCATCATATTTTTAGTCTCACTGCCTCACGAAACATTAATACGAGTAGAGGTGAAAAAATGGGTGTCATCATCATCATTACCGCCATCATCAACGGCAACAGATGCGCGTTTCCTATGGTTCTATCACCGTAATGAGTAAAAAAACAGTCTACATAACAACAGCATGAAACACAGGCTTGATGAATGTCTGTGTGTATTCGCACATTCCTCCCTTCCTCACCCAGAGCCTCAAACCGATCGTGGGGACCCTTGGCTGGCATGAAAATAATGCAAATGTACACAAGGACCGCCTAAACTTTAACCTCTACCTCATCATGTGACAAAGCGAAGGAACTGAGTCGCCACTTCTTTTCAATGCATCTTGTGGAGCGGTGGACGATAAGGAACATAGCTGAAAGGGGGCAAGGCAGAGGTAGAATCCAAGTTTCCCTTTCCGCAATATCACCCACTCACTCAGCGAGGAGGGAGAGCACTCAAAGGCGGTTGCCATGAGGACTGAAGGTGAAGGTGAAGGAAGAATGGGAAAGGAGGACGAACTGTTAGTAAGGATGCAAGAGGAAGAAATAGAGGAGGAGGAAAAGGAAGAGACACGAGGAAGTTCCACTTTTCTCACCACACCATAGATGAAGAAGCTGCTAGCAGCAGAAGGAACCGGTTGACGCCAAAAACACTCAACAACGAGGTAGTTAGGGTTAGCAAAACATTGAGAGAGAAAGGGGGAGAAAAGTCGAATAAAAGTGGATAAGAGGTGTCCGCCTAATATGTTCCACTCAATGGGTATGATAAATGGTAATAAGAAAAGTGACAATAAAAGAGGTAGCAGAATTGGCACACAAGCGTAACCTTTCTTTGGTTACTTCTCAAAGCAGCTCATGTCGTGCAATCCCCGGAGCGAGTACATCCCTAGCTGAATGAAGTTCCACACCATCGTCGGTTAAGTCAAGCAAGGTTACATTTTGTATCACCCTTTTGCTTCATTTCATAATCATTTGTGGCCCTCGTATTCCACATTCCTTGCTTGCCATTACTGTGTCAAAATTCTGAGGTTAAGTGAGAAGAAGTGACGAGATTGCCCGATGATTGCACAACACTATGGTGGGTCTAAACTAGCGTACACCTTTTCCAGAAGAAGGGGACATAGGGAAAGAGAAGTAGAAGAGGAGGAGGAAGTAGGCTAAAATTTCCATGCACGTCAAGAAAACGAAAATGTGGAGCAGTAGCACATCCCATGCCCTTCCCTTTTCCTACTCAGCAACAAAATTTGGGTTTACTAGGACACGCCTCTTTGAAGCACTAGAACATGGTGAGCTAGGTATTGTTGCCATGACTTGGACAGAATGAGAATGCCTACTGAATGAAGGAGAGGACTAAATTCCTTTTCCTCACATATTCACAACAGTCAAGTGATTGTCCCTCAATGCACAACACAATCTATAACAGCATCTACAAAGTGCATTGACGCATACACACTCACCCCAACAACTTGCCACTCTCGTCAGTTTTGTCTGCAATACTGCACACACGCACACAGGGGGAGATTCAGAATGACTGCACATGACACGTTCCCTCAGGCCTGACTGGGCAGAACAAGAGCAAGAGGAAGTTGCCATATGGTAGATGAAGGCAGCAAACTAAAACAATAAGAGCTTCCATCCTTTACTTGGAGAGATAATTGGTCTACTTCAATTACCAGCACGAGTAGACAAATGCTCCTGAACAGCCTGCACTGACGACAGAATCGAGAATGCACAGAGGCCAGCTTTGATTTCGAGGCCAGGTAAAGTCATCTCACGGCCATGCATACCGCTCCAGGTCAAGATCATGTCAAATTGACATCAATACCAAGGCTTGACAGTGATCAGCGTTGACTCCAAGAACAAATCACGCCACTTTGCGGCCCCGGCTACCAACCTATGTGGAGTTGAAGGCCAGGAGACATGGTTATAACTTGTGTGTTTGTGCTTTAGATGTGGGACCACATTCCTTTCCAACGTCAGGTTAATTGTTAGTGCACTATAGGGTATAGGCTACAACTCATTTGTACGCTAGATTACTCAATGGTGCAACCAAGGATGACGGACAACCTCATTCCAATGTCGGATGACGCAATACTGTACTTCCGGATGGAGGCAGACCAAGTCCCAAGGTCAGATGACGTGATAGTGCACTCTCGGTGCGGTTAGTCCTCATCCAAGGTCAGATGTGATAGCACTATACTCCTGGATGGGAGTTGGCTCTTACTTAATAGTCGGTTAACATAATAGCGTACCCCCGAGAGGGGTTAGACCTCATTTGTAGGCCAGATGATACAATATTTTACCTCCGGAGGGTGCTCACTTTTACGTATGCATTCAACTTGCCTACTCATCCATGCCTACCTAACCCCTTCTACTTCCCCTCTTTAGTTCACTTAAATAATCAGTTTATCAATAGACAATCTCCTCTAACTCCCCCGTGCTTCCTCTATTCAACTCTTCCCATCAATTATTTTCCAAAAAAATTAATGAGAAACATTAGCAAGAAGCATTCATTGCTTTCCTTTCCAAACATACCATGCTTGGCTTCTACTATTTTCTCACCTTACCCCTCTCTACCGTCACGCATTTGTGACACACACTTGCACACACATGCATATTAACACTTTCTAAGCCTTCCTCTTATCTCGGTCACTATTAATCATCGTTCGACACTCTCGCTTTCATCCCATGCTTTCTCCAGTTAATATTGTTGACGTATTATCTACCTTTCTATGCCTGTTCATCCCTATCCTATTTTTTTCCTCAAACAAGACAATCATCTATGTAAACGACTAGTTCTTCCTTGCCATCATGTGTTTTCGCGTTCCAATGTTTCCACTTCGTCCCATCGTCACACATGTTTGACAAATGCACACCACAACACGTATTACTAATTCACTTTCCCCTCAAAACCTTACTATTGTCACTGTTCTAAGTTGCATGCATATGCTACTGCCGCCTCTCCCCATTCTTTTGGAGGGCAGACTTGCAAAATCAGAAGTCCATCAGTGAGAGGCTGCATAACTAGCCCAATGCAAATAAAACTTGAGTGGAAAAAAGTACGATTGCTTAGCCGCATTGTACGTAGAGGCTGCATTCCTTAACTGATTTGGACTGCATTCCTTAACTGATTTGGACCATGCCGAAACCTTCCGCCTTCCTGCATTCATCAATCAAATAAGGGGTATCAGTGAAGAAGTGAAGCTGCAGATTGCTTCAAAAAGCAGGCCTAGTGCTCAAACCAACAAGTTTGTTGTTGGTACTAACCTCACCACAACTCCCAGCATTATATTGAATGTGCTAGAAGTGTCCCCTTAACAATCACACACGTCTTTCTGTCATAATAAACAATTCCGATTCCTTCCTAGAATCAATTGGCATTCGGGGTTCACCAAAGGTACTTCCTTTATTGGCACATACTCGATAAAGTAATACAAATGCGCATTTTACTGTAATGAATTTAAATAAGTACAAAATCCTAAAAGGGGTAGGACATCTAGCCTCTTACGACCGGTACATCACTGTGAAGCCTGTAACTACNAAGGGGTAGGACATCCAGCCTCTTACGACCGGTACATCACTGTGAAGCCTGTAACTACCGTGTACAATTTGCATTTTTTACAGTTACACCGAAATATGTCGCCCTAGAACATAACGCCGTCAAAGTGAGTTTAGTGCATCGCAATNTGTAGTTTGCGTGTGCAAAGAAGGAAATTGTGCTTTATTGTGCATGAAATTCCATGATTAACTTCTAATTTTATCTCATCGCTCTAAGAGTTGATGCAGTTGCATGCTCATCTGTACAGCTGAAACCAAGATATCGTCGGTGCGTGGTAATGGCAGTCGTTCTAGTCTGTGTGCATGGATGCAGCATCATTTGGCCTCTACTTCATCCACAAGAATCACATAGGCTTACTCACTCATATCTTACCCTTGGCACTAGCAGTGATTACCACAAGCTTCCACAAGTCTTCCATCATATGCCGGAGAGTAGACATGGAAAGTCAACTACGAGATGGACTCCCGAAAATGGCATTGATGAGGGCTAACTCGTGGGCAGAAGGAGATGGAAGAAACGCAAGATTCACTTCGAAAAATGCCAAGGCTGAAACCAAAACAGGAAATGAGGAAAGAATTAGTTCTAACTTCACTAAAACAATGAGGAAATCTTAACAGTAACCAAGTAGATAGGCAAGATGCGGTGGGTCGTGGTCACGTATTGCGTGTGACCCACTCTTTTGAAAGAACGTAAGGATGATAGGAGGATAACGAGACTCCTACAGTGGTGTCACTGGAGTGGAACCTGAGAGAGAGTTGCATCTTATTCTTTTCGAGTTTACGATAAATCCTGTTACCTGAGGGACAGAATTAAGAACATCACTGACCTCTAAGTCTTTCTCGTGGATTCTGAGTGGCGAATGAAACATTACTGAAATGACCAGCGTTGGCTGCATGCTAGGGAAGAGAGACACATTAAGTCATGCATTATCAAATCGAGTCTATTTCACCTTGGCCCTCTGCCACGCGTCTCT
>LWMJ02000409.1:0-38535 GCA_001693035.2 Taenia asiatica | reverse complement strand
AAGGCAGCATGTTCTTCTCCAAAGCCTTCCAACCTCGCATAACACACGGTCAAGGTACATCTCTCACCTCCAAATAAAAACCCTATGGAGATCTCAACTTGGTTCCCCAGTGAGTAAACAATGCTGCACACAGTGCCGCTGTTGGCAAAATAACTGCTAAGATAGTGAGGCGCAAACCCATCCAGCAGCCAATCTTACTCACTTTCATTCGCACATTGCCATCCAAAATTGAGACGACTTTTCTTCGAGATAAAGCAAATGCAGATGCAATAAAGTGGCAATCCCAAGACGAAGTTCGCAGTTGAGTACACTAGTAATCATTTTCTTGTACGCAAATCGGACTTGCTAAAATTGGAGTTCAGTATATATACTTCGACCTCGTGACCAAAGACAACGCAGGTCAAGTCACCTCGATGCAAAACTACTTGAACATTCAAAGAATGAATGAGCAAATCAAAATCATTAGCCCTGCTAGTTTTTGGGTGCTCTGCTTTCTTTTCGCTTCCCCGCTTCACGCAGGCTAAGGTTTTGCGAATACTTAGATGGACTTCCCAAGATTGACGTGAACGTGCTGCTTAGAGTTAAGTATGAATTCATTTCCTCGAAGCATGTACCATAACTAGTGCCAGTGGTGCCAAAACTAGCACCATTCCCAAAAGTTCATTTTCGTGTTCTCATCATTCCCACTTGCATGTTTGACCGTTAAACGCCTTCTAGAGCAACACGCCGATACTTACCTTAGCCTGATTGGTCATAACCGTCTACAGTTATGCTTTAAATGCCTCAACACTCATTGCAGAACAAAGATTAACAGAGGCAGTGAATGTGCGAGACTGTGTCCAAAAATGTTGGGCGCTCTTTGATGTCGAGCCACTTATCGCACATGCATGCATGCCTTCGTCGTACCGGCCATGCTATATTTGTAATTTGCGCATTCGCATTGTTCGACAAGGTGGTAGGCGACTCACTAATCAAACCTTCAACAATGTCAGAATGGGCACAAACGAAATAGGCTAAACATTCACAAGTTGACTTGTTAAACAATCACTCTGCTAGATTTTAGCATAACTGTGCTGGAGTGTACACCAGACGAGTTGCGTGTCAGCCGGCTGAACAGAGCCAGCCACGTAGAGTTGATGCCTCAGCAGTCGGAGTAGAGCATATGAGGCATTGCAGACACACTTTACAATTGAAGGTAACATTGCAACAAAACTGTGCTTTTACAAATTATCTTGAGGCCGATGTGTTGATGGCAACTGCGATGAGTGCTGAAGTCCTTGTTGCCAGCATCACTAATCGCCTAACTACGACTACGTGCCTCATGCTTGTGGCCATCGTTCGACTGTTAGAGCGTTGGTGTTGCATTTGGGACCAATGCCAGTTAATGTGATCCTCGCACTGCTGATGGTGTTTTCCTTGCCCATTCATCGCCTTCCCCTCCATAACACCTTACTTATTCGCCAACTTAATTCGGCGGTTATTTTAGCATTGGTTTCCTTTACTAAGCTCATGTTTATGCATTCCAGCAAGTCCATTCGCCCTCTTATCTGTCACACATCCGTGACCACTCCTGTTTTGCGAACCCAAGCATTTATTTTACCACTCATTCTAGACATTGTTCAGTCGCCATAAAGCTGCTCGTCTGCTCATCTGCGTACTTCGGTCGGCTTTAAAAGGCGGTTCTTGTAGACCTACTTATTTACTGATTGCTGGATTTTCAATCCACCTTGGTATCATTTAATCTTCAATGGACTCAGAATAGATACGAACATACATCAGAACAACCATTTTAGCGACGCGTTTCTGATGATAACCTTTCCATATAATGCGATGCCAGAGTGGAAGAGTAAGGTCTCCTGTTGCAGGACAGTGACCTCTTCAATCAGTTACCAACCAACTATTGCCTTCTTGAGCCTTGGAAATGATGGACTCAACCCTTATTGTGATGAGCGGTACAGGGTTAGGCCTCACTACTACCATAATCATGAAATTAATCGCTGTAATGGTTCAGATTCAACATTCCAAAGTTTGGCATCCAAATCGCCTTTAGAAATTATGTAAGTACTCTAGCAAAGGCAATGAGTCATGCTGACTAGTGGTATAGATGCGATCGGTCAACCGAACTGATGGCATTTACCTGAACCCAGCCTCCGATGTAGCGGCTGTGGAATGGCGCTTAGAGGCACAACTTCGTATTCGAATGAAAGATTACTTACTTCTGTGCAGAGTTGAAGTTCCGCCCTGGTGACATGGTGAGGAGACGGTACCGGCAGACACTTAGCTCATTTGTGCCTCAAGGGAGATTTGCACAAACTTCACAGAGACTCCACAGAGAGAGTAGTTGGAAATGATGTGGCTGACTGAAAGGTAACACTGTCGTCCATTTCCCGTACAGCACATCTTTGACTGGTTAACGACAGGGTTGGTTTCAACATGTTTTGCGGATTATTTAGGTACTCCTGCTCCGCCCTTTTTGGTCATCCAAATGGAAGGTGGGGCTATTCAATGGCCACGTGAGTGGGGTGGCATGCGAATCAGGGATAGCGAATAGGGCGAAAGGGTACAATCCCAGACTTGGAAGTAAGGAACTCAGCCTCGCTGTAATGCTCGGTTATATCGAAAGGGCCTGAACTAGTCAATGGACACATGAAGATCTCACTTAAAGTGAGAGTGGCTAGGCATTTTGTGTATGTCCTCCATACTTCAATATCGCTTCCGGTCGTCCAACCGTCTATTAAGCTGTCGATCCAGTGATCCCAGCCAACCCTTTAGTGTCTTATTAGGTTTAGTTTGACCAAGATGCTGATACCGATACATGCAGAAGTGCGTTTGTAGAGCCGCATATGCATATCATTCACAGTGGCAGCCACATCGCAAAAAAACTGTTTTAGGGTTCCTTTCCCTCAACTACTGGTCTTGCCATCTAGTGACATACCTTCTCATGAAAGCCACCTCCCGAACAGCCAACTGGTGATACTCAAGAATTGCCTCACCCCAGCAGTTAGTCGTTTTATCCCATGGGCACTACATGTGCCTTTCATTCACACCACCAAGCCCAACAAATGTTGCTTGAGGTCGTTCCAATTTTGAGGCCGTGCATTACAGCGGTTAAGAGAAGTCGGTGTTGATGTGCCATATGCCTGCCGCGTTCCATCTCGCGCTGTAGTCAACGCAAGTGCCCCCACATTTGTTGGAAGTTGGGTGAAATGTCACAAACGTTTTCAGTTGTAGCTAATTTCATGTTCGTGCACAAACAGAGGCTGAAATTGCACCTAGACTTGCAGCAGCATTTGCCGCTGCTTTGCACGCTATCCTTACTCACGAACCTCAAAGGCTCGCACTGCTTGCTACTGACGAGAAGCGAGTAGAATGAGGTAATGAAGTGAAATAATTGATGGTTAATGGAATGGCATTTGTCTACTGACTGATTTGGAGCACTGATTACAAACGAATCGATGCTAGCCGCTGTTGGCGAATGCCGCGTAAAACGACAGCCTTGTTTTCAGGCCGCACACAAACTTTGAAGTGGATCAAATTTCTTTAGGAGCTGCAAACCCTAAACTTATTAGGCGAGGGCTGCTTGAAACATTTCAGCGGTTGACACCGTCGAACACTCCTTCTCGAATGGTTTGCACCACCGATACCCACTCGGGAGGCAAGGACACTGGCTGCAGTTTGGCGCCTCCAACACCCCTCAGTTACTCAGACTCACCATCAGGCTGTATCCACTGGCTAGCTGTCAAAGACTTGCTGGATCACTAATACTCTACTGGTACACTTCCCTGCGTTGGGTGATTTCTACCTGGTTTGGCGGACAGTGGCATCGCGGCCAAGTAGATACATGTCAAAGTCGATGCAGTCTGTACTACGGAATGACGATCATGGGGACAACGCGGCTCTAGCTGTTAGGGGCATCACCTGAATAAGACGGAGACAGCAGATTGTATGTAGATCACAGTTTCTTTCCCCTAGCCTTGATATCTGCTGAAGGCATTGCAAAGATCATGGAAAGTTCCACTCAGCTTAACTGCCTTCTCAGGCAACATTCCTTCCGCCACCACACTTGTTATAACACACTATATCGCCAGCAACACTGCTGACCATCTCTCGTGCACGAAGTACTAAAGCATGGCAATTTAATCGCACTAGCCTAGATAATAGGGTAAAAGGCAAGCCATGTTAACCAATGCACTCCCTTTGCGCCTCTAAATGTGAGGCTTGTACAATCGACTAGTTAGCCCTCTCAATGCACATCTTAACATATTTTTATAAGTCTCTTATAATCTAGACTGGGTGGCCATTCTAGTCCATATCTTTCCAGTGCAATCTAGCCTGAGCTGGTGAGGCATAGTCTCCAGTACCGTGCTACAGTGCTATCAGTGTGTCTGCTACTTTTGCTGCCGCCGCTTATGCAGTGCTTGTAATCGCATGTAAGAGCCATAAAAGCAATTGTATTGCAATGAACACTATCAAAGCCATAAAGTTAAGTAATGAAATCGACGGCATTCCCCTACATATTTCCATGCAGCTAACAAATGGGCGCTTGTGGTGCCTATTCGCAGTGATGCGCCTGGACTAGTCCTTCACTCTCATCAGGTACGATATTACTTACGTGGAAAAGAAACATGACTGTTCAGCTGATTGTGACAAAGGAATGATGGAGGCATGGCAAGGGGACGATAAATCATGTGAGTGGAAGGCGATACGATGATTGTATAACCCTGCACAAAGCTGCAGTCCAACCCTTTTTATCGCTTTCCTTTCTCCTATATTTTCATGTGTTGTTAATTTAACCACTATTCCGGCCATTAAGCTGAGTTCAATGGGGAGAAATTAGCTCATTGGAGGCAATGGAAATTTCTTTTCGACAGCAGGCTACAAGAGGCTAATCATGTCTTCCTATTTCTATGTGATGCACACTGCATACCAGATGTGATGCTGTTGAAATGATGCACATAAATAAAGAGAGACGAGAAGGAAGACGATATATTTGGAGAAGGAGAAGGGGTTGGTAGAAAAAATTACCCTTAACTTCTTTGCTATCTGTCTGCTGCGATGCTTCAACGTCTCGAGAATGGCGGGACGGGGGGTTGCAACTGACGAGCAGTTAGGGATGAAGGCAGCGGAAGTGGGGGATGAAAAGGAGACACGAGTCAAGAAGAAACCAAAGTGGGAGGGAGGCAGTAACGAAGGTCTGAATGGCGGGAACGATAACGTGAAGAAGGACAAATAAGAGCAGGCAATAACAACGCATAGCAGAACATGTCTTCAGGTTGGCTGTGTGATTGGAGTTTTTGAATCCCACACGTGCTAATCGATTTGTAGCACGTGCCATGTGATGACATTCAATGCCGACTGATGTGGATAAAGGCATCGTTTCTTGTTGGCGGTTTTGCAAGGACAATCACTGCTTGCCTTTGTTGTCTTTGTGATTTTCCACCTCAATCCATTTTCTTGCATCATCGTGCACACAAAGGAGTCACTAGTAAAGTGCTTTGACTGTAACGTTTTACCTTATTGAGATCGCCAAACCCTGATTTCTTTTTCTGATGGTGTCGTTTGGGCCGGTCGACCTTTGAGCATCGAGACACTCTCTTCTCTACCACGGGATGTCTGCCCTAATTTTAATGAAAAAAAGAGCAACAGGAGAAAAAAGCAGACCAAGGTAAGGTAAGGTGGGATGCTGGTAAAATGATGACATACCGAGTAGGCCAAATACACAGATTAGTTCACCAAGCTTGGAGTCCTTTTGCCTGCGTGCTCTACTAGGCTTGCAGGCATGCACTGACAGTGTGCTGTTGTAGGTGCAATATGAGGGCTATGCAGAAGGACGTCTTCAGCGGCAGCTTGCATAGTGCTCTCGATGATACCGCCAGTGAAGTGGCCATCTTACCTAGCGCTGGCCTGCTTTGGACTGACAGCTACACTACGCTCTCGAAAAGAATTGAATCATTACAGCGCTCTGCTCTTTTGGAGAAATGTTCCTTAACATACCGTAACTCGAAGCTGTCAGTGCGTCACCTTGCAATATACTATATCTTCGATATTTTTAGTCAGACAAATCCAAGTTTTGCCTCGTGCTTAAATTTACACTAACAATTGGTTGTCTTTTTGCTCGGCGCACATAATAGAATCCTGTAAGAAGTGGATTTCTGATTAATAACATTAGTTCTTAAAATGGTCTGGCTCTCACGCACAATAAGATTAATAGACAAAAAACCGAGCCATAACATAAGTGAATTAGACGATGCACTATAGAACTTGGCCCATTTTTACAACAAATGACCATCCTGCACGGCATCACCCTGTGCAAATGCTAAATCCATTTTGCACTCACTTGTCCGTGCGATCACTTGCAATCCAACTCACTGTGGATCGAGTGAATCAGTGAATGAGCCGACCGACTAGGCAGATAACCAGTACGCAACAATGCACAGCAGGTCTTCCCATCGATTTCATTGGCCCATTGGTCGACCAGCTGCCCAAAGCAAACAAGTCAGCAAATAGACACCCAATGAGAAGAGTGCTGACCACTCACCCTTTCGGTGGTGGCTTGAACATGCCTAAGCGCAAGGTTTAGTAACGAAGTTGGGTGGTAAGAATGGGAAGGCAAGAAAAGGACAAGCTGCAGCGGTAGTAGCACCTACTGGAATACGTCTGGCTTAATAGTACATTTCTGCAGTGAGGTATCATTGCCATTTGCATGAAGATTTCACTAAACTTTTCCATTTTTTCCAGTGGCAATGGAGCAACCGTATTTTACTCCATGTCGTGACCATTGCAACTGGTTCCATATTTGCCAGAGTTTGAATTAGTGGACCGCCGAGCAATCACGTGATCAACACCAATGCCATATAAGAAGGAAAATCGTTGACGAAGTCAAGACACCAGTGAAGCCGCCATCTTTCCCTCCAGCCATTTTAGCTTCGTTTACGGATTACTCGCTACTGAATTGAATTGAGCAATAGGTTTGAACAGACCGGGATGCTCAACACGTAAATGAGCGGCGTGTCAATGCGAGTTGGTGGAATTAAATATGATGTTTGCTGCAATTAAAAGGTGATGCCCCTTGCGTGAGACTCTAGCCAATGTGCTAATTGTCCGGTAGCATGCACTCTAGAATTCACCGTTGCGATAGCTTTGCATTTATGTGCCGATGTTGGCACTTGCGACATGTCCATCGTCGTTGCTAGAATGCAGCGATAATGTCGGTGACCATATATGAGCATATGAATGCATGAGGGGGGGGGTATTGAAAACTTGTGCGACAATTACACTTGAAGCGGTTTAATGGAATGGCTAATCCTTAGGCGGGTGGAGTAATGGAATATCTGTGCAACTGATGTCAGTTGCCACCCCATATGTAAGCCGAGTTCAAATGCACGTGTGTTGGGTTTCGTCAGTTTGATGTGCTTGTGGCTAGGCTGAACAAAAATCGGTTTTGCGAACCGAGCATTATGTTAGGAACTGTGGCAGAACTGCACAAGCAATCAATTGTTATTCGTCAACCGGCTATTCTATTTGACAGATGCTAGGGCAAACTGCGACTGTGACACCTCGGATTTTGCAGAGAATCGGAGTGGAAGGCTGATGTCTACTTTCATGATTAATACGTGGTGGAGTCGTAGACGAGTGCGCATAGGTAAAATCAGTCCTTACCGTTAGCGCAGGTTCACAACAGTTTAAAACCTACAACACTCTATTGTTATTCACAGCCTAGAGACTTATTTTTTACAGTCTTTTAGTAAAATGCGATACTATTTCCCACAAACAACAACAAGCTTGCTAGAATAAATTCGCTAAGGTATTGATTTTCGCTTCGATTACGCGGACACTGAATGATGCCGATTGCCAGTAAGCATGTGCCATTTGAATGGAACGTATTCGCATTCAAACTTAGAACTTTTGAATTATCTTTCAACAGATGCTGTTTAACGGCACACTGAATCATAGGCAGTTATTTCTTGCTTCTTCAGAGAAAACTATCTAATTACTTTTTGGGGAAGTTTGAGAAAGCCTGCAATTTTTAGATACTGTGGCCAAATATTAGTGCAGCAATTCGTTCCAAGGTGTGCTGTGTAGTGTTATCGATGCATATTGAAGAGAAAATGAGTGAAGGTGGTAGAGCCCATCGCGTGGTAGGTTTTTTTTACTATTTTGGCTGTTCTCCTTCCCAATCTTCAAATATAGATTAACCATGGTTTACGGCTTGGCAAACGATGCTTCAATTCAGTTTAAGCTGACACATTGTCTTTAGGAAATGTAAGTAACGCTTAAAACAGGCTTTAGAAGTTTGCGACGTGGCGTGTCGATCAAAACATGCACGATATTATATATGTCAACGAGATATGTGCAATGGTGAAATCGGTGCGTTTAACAAACCGCCGCAATGGCGACTGCATGACTAAACAGACTCAAAATTATGTGTAGGCCAGTGATGCGATTTTGGGCAAATATTTGTGCCAACCTATGGCATCAAATTTTTAACTGTATTATTTTTTTATATAATTTAATCTTGAATGGAAATATTAGAGCCTTTTTGATTTAGCTAGTGATGGATGCGACGTTCGCCCGTAAGCATGCTTTAGAACACGTCAACACATGTGCCCACGTACAGCCCTACGCTTGCACATCATTCGCTAACATTTCATCTTTTGTCAAATGCAACTCATTTTAATTACAAAATAGCAAGGCTCATATAATTTGCCAGGAGCGCATACTTGGGTACAATGAACGATGCCTCAATTCTGACACCTTACTTGTTTGTCGCTTCCGACCTGAACAATCAGGCCTCTTTTTAGCGCCTGGAGGACGCATTAGATCATATAGGCAATGAAATGTGAAAGTCGTAGCAGTTTCTCCTATTTTTGCTAAAAATACTGACAAAAAGCGCAATGAACATGTAGCACCTCATGCTCTAACCAGTACTAGTGCTGCCATAACTCTACCCATACCAAGCTATTGTAATGCATCCGACCACAAGAAATCACGTCATCAGAGATGGTATCTTCTAGAGATGACTGCATTCTCAAAATATATTCCTGTAAAGTAGGTTTGAAAGCCCCAATCCCATGACTGATTAGTGGACACTTTCTTATGCATCACGCCCTTTTTCACCTCAACCCGATCAGTTGCAATCATGTCACATAACCATCCTTTGGCACCCTAACACCCACTATGGGACCAAGATCAATCCAGACAGCAAGCATATGAAGCTGAAATCGGCTCTTGTCTCAGTCATTCCATCATATACTCCCACGTATTGCACACACGCACGCGCGCATGTCGCACCGCCTCTGCTCTTACTCACAAGCCTTGGCAAGTAGTCCTCCACATCGAAGTCTTGTCCGTCGCACAAGCCAGCACATGGACTGCACCGAATTCTGGCCACTTTGTGGTACTCAAAGAAATCCACTACTTATACTCTGCAGCACATTGAGCGACAATCAACACTACGTGTAGACGCAGGTGATTCAAACATCACGTTGCTGCCAATTCATGCGAACCAGCGCAATTCAAGTGCATCAATTCGCCCAATCATTCTTGTCCAACTACTAGTGCACCAGCTATCAGCAAAATGCACTCTCAAAGAAAGCAAAACAGGACAACGCTTTGTTTGCTTCAATTATTTAACGAACCAAATGACACTTGGGAGACCACTCGCAGTAGCAGCGGTGAGGTCAGTGGCCTGGTTAAATGCAGTTTACCTAGGGACTAGCCAGTCACAAATCACACCACCTAGAGTGCGAACACAACTGCAGAAGAGTGAAGGCATTGTAAGCATTGAAATAATTGATTGGTGGCAGATTTGACTTGCCTACACCAACCTAAAACAGAAGTTTAGATTACTAGCATCCAGTAAGACAGGATGGAAAAAGGCCAATGACTTGACTGCACCGCACAAAATCCTCGTAGTCGCTAAGAGCTCAACCTTCGGAACTTTGCGCTTGTGCCCTACTGCAAATATGTCACCACTTCCACGGTTTGTAGAGAATTGACAAACATGGTGTGTGTAAAAGTTCAACGCTTAGTTCCTACTGCAATTTCGCTTCCACCTAGAGAAGCAAAGCCAATGCTCCAAGACGGAAATCAGTCACTCACTTGAGCAATCAGCATCTCCCGCAGTAGTATTCACGGGTATGCAAACACGCATGTGACTCCAGCCTTCGCATGGTTCTGTGCCACAGAAACTCTAGCTTCTATGCTAGGATGTGTGTATGTGTGTGCATGTATGATGGAAAGAGGGATTTGGGTAGGATTGTAATGCTATTCTCACATTTATAAGAATCATTGGATAGAAGAGGTCAAGTAGAGGCTGCGTATGTGTTTGCCAAGCAAATGAACAGAGTTGTTATATCTTGTTGGCAAGTTAAGTACCCATGGAAAGAGTTGATAAAAAAGAAAAAAGTTGAAGTTTTGAAAACAGTGTTTCTTAGAAGAAAGCACTGACTGACGCCCAAAATGATTGACCTAAATATTTTGCCACTCCTCATTATAACTTAGATGTTTTAATAATATTTGTTTAAGCCATTTTTGAAGGTTTCTACTGCACACAACCATGCAACAGATGAGTGACATATAGGTATATCAGTCGTGAAAATCTGCTTACTGTGCAGCATGTGATGGTGATTAGTTTGCTATTGACTCAACGTTGTGAAATAGGAGTGATTCAGTTTGACAGACCCTTTACACAAAGCCTGCTTGACCTATTATGATTGACGAGACCATCACGTTTCATGTGAGCTCGCGCCATATCCAACCACGCCATGACTCACGTATAAGTAGGTGGGATCCTCTCACCCACCCAGTCCATTCGCTGCGATGATGTGCTCACGGAACGGTGAGTTGCCACTTGCAGACCATGTGTCAGCTTCACACTCAAATGTTGTGCTGTGCAAGCGATTTAGTGATGCTGCATAATTTTGCATTGCTAGGTCTCTTTGTGATGGTCTTCAGCCTGACTACTCCTGCATCTGCTGCACCGTATCAGATGTCCACAGGAGTGGAACAAGCACAAATGCTAGAGGCTCATTTGGAAGTTCGAGAAAAGGTGCATCCTCCTGCCAGTGATATGCTACTAATGGTGCGTTCCCGCTTGTTGCGGCTTTATTTAGCAGCACACCTGTCCGCACTTCAAGTTGTCCCTCGTACTAATGTACTTGGTAGCACTCAGTGGTGCTCTTTTGCACTTATCCAGGAGTACTCGAATGAACTGGAACTACTAGCAGATTATTGGGCCAGTCGATGCAGATTCGAGCATCCAGATTGGAGGCAATATCCGCATTACGAGGGACTTGGACAAAATATCGCAGCTGTCAGTGGCTTTAAGCCACCTATCACCGAAGCTGCTTGTGGCTGGAGGGGTAAAGTCAAGTTCTACAGTTATTTCAACAACTCTTGCAGCTGCGTGTGCGGCCACTACACACAGGTAAGAGAATAGCGTGTGCATACCACTACCAATTACATGCGGCGCATAGAAGTCATTTCTTCCCAAGTATTGAATGCCTGCTTGTGAATTCGTGTGAGTTGGGAGGGTGGAAAGAGATGAGTGGAGGCACAGAACATGGTCGTATGTGGCTACCCACCATACCGCATTGATTGCCATGCTTTCTTTGTGCATAACCAGATGGTTTGGGCAAATTCAAACCTGTTGGGCTGTGTCATGCGGCGATGTGATTACATGCGACCTGAGTGGAGGAATCCACAATACTTCACTGTGTGTCAATACAAGCCTGCGTAAGTGTGAGTTTCTTTAAAACGATTGCTTGATTGGTTGACTGAAGGAATGAATGGAAGACTGCTATCTGTGGGAACAACACATCTTTGGTTTGTACCATTGTGAGAGAGGTAGTGAATTTCTTTAGAGGAAACTACCAAGGAAGACAGCCATATACATATAAAGCCAGTTGCAGCAAATGTCCACAGGGAGACTCGTGTTTCCGTAAACAGTGCGTCAAAAAGTCAACATGCAAAAAAGTGCTGCCGACACTAGGGTTAAAGGATCCTAAGGACAGAACTCTGCCAAAATGCGTGGTCTGGAAAGAAGCCTAACGACCGCCGACTAAATTGGCTACATCTGTCCTGCCGTCGTTAGTGTCAAACACCACGCCTCCTACTCATCCTGTCGCATCGAATTTTTCTGCTCTAAGTGCCAAGACATCTTGCGTTGTTGATGGCTATAATAAATTCATTGCTTTCTTTGCCACCCTTTGCTACCAGTGCAGCATCGGCTGGAGACATATGCGTGTTTGCATACCCGTGAATACTACTGCGGGAGATGCTGATTGCTCAAGTGAGTGACTGATTTCCGTCTTGGAGCATTGGCTTTGCTTCTCTAGGTGGAAGCGAAATTGCAGTAGGAACTAAGCGTTGAACTTTTACACACACCATGTTTGTCAATTCTCTACAAACCGTGGAAGTGGTGACATATTTGCAGTAGGGCACAAGCGCAAAGTTCCGAAGGTTGAGCTCTTAGCGACTACGAGGATTTTGTGCGGTGCAGTCAAGTCATTGGCCTTTTTCCATCCTGTCTTACTGGATGCTAGTAATCTAAACTTCTGTTTTAGGTTGGTGTAGGCAAGTCAAATCTGCCACCAATCAATTATTTCAATGCTTACAATGCCTTCACTCTTCTGCAGTTGTGTTCGCACTCTAGGTGGTGTGATTTGTGACTGGCTAGTCCCTAGGTAAACTGCATTTAACCAGGCCACTGACCTCACCGCTGCTACTGCGAGTGGTCTCCCAAGTGTCATTTGGTTCGTTAAATAATTGAAGCAAACAAAGCGTTGTCCTGTTTTGCTTTCTTTGAGAGTGCATTTTGCTGATAGCTGGTGCACTAGTAGTTGGACAAGAATGATTGGGCGAATTGATGCACTTGAATTGCGCTGGTTCGCATGAATTGGCAGCAACGTGATGTTTGAATCACCTGCGTCTACACGTAGTGTTGATTGTCGCTCAATGTGCTGCAGAGTATAAGTAGTGGATTTCTTTGAGTACCACAAAGTGGCCAGAATTCGGTGCAGTCCATGTGCTGGCTTGTGCGACGGACAAGACTTCGATGTGGAGGACTACTTGCCAAGGCTTGTGAGTAAGAGCAGAGGCGGTGCGACATGCGCGCGTGCGTGTGTGCAATACGTGGGAGTATATGATGGAATGACTGAGACAAGAGCCGATTTCAGCTTCATATGCTTGCTGTCTGGATTGATCTTGGTCCCATAGTGGGTGTTAGGGTGCCAAAGGATGGTTATGTGACATGATTGCAACTGATCGGGTTGAGGTGAAAAAGGGCGTGATGCATAAGAAAGTGTCCACTAATCAGTCATGGGATTGGGGCTTTCAAACCTACTTTACAGGAATATATTTTGAGAATGCAGTCATCTCTAGAAGATACCATCTCTGATGACGTGATTTCTTGTGGTCGGATGCATTACAATAGCTTGGTATGGGTAGAGTTATGGCAGCACTAGTACTGGTTAGAGCATGAGGTGCTACATGTCCTCCCATTGGTCGCTCTAAGTGTCGGTTCTTTGTGGATCATAAACAGCCCTTCCGGCGTGTTTGCGAGTCTCCAACTTAGGTTAGGCAGGAATTGGAAACGAGTCAGAGTCACTGAAATCTTTACATGAATAATGCGGTCAGTTCGTGGTTTAGTCTTGATATTGCTTTACTTGCTGCACTCCTAGTCATTTAATCTAATGTGTGTCTCCTGATATCCCATTCCTTTTTATGAGCACAACCAATAAGGTTCCGTCATTTGTAGACATTGATGGCACCTTCGTCTCGTGGTGGTTCTCCGCGAAACCTCTATTCTCTTTGGTCTGAAGAGTTCCGCGCCATGTTTTCTGGGTGATAGATGGATTTAATTTGTGTGAGGTGTGTTGTTTTATGGTCTTCATCTCACCTCTCCTACGAAATAAATCACCAGCACTGAGGCCACGCTTTTTATGTCCGAGCTGCTGAAATTCTTGTGTTTATTGCAAAGTGTCGCACTCTTAGGTGTCTAAAGTGCTTTAAAATATTGCACTATCATCCATCTTGCTGTTCAGTTCACCCTCATCGACTTTACCTCTCTTCTATTTATCCCGGCATTTGATGATCGCTTTATTCTTCAACTCATCTCCTTCTCTAGCTCAACGCTCATTAATGTGCATACGTAGAACATATAAGTTAGGAGTAGGTCACGTTACCTTATTGCCTGATTTCTTCGAGGTTTTCCTTGGTATTCCTCCACTTTCATTTGTTAGCTTCATACCAACAAATAACTTCATGTCCTCAGCAAGCACATTGGTTTCATATTCCTTCCCCGTCATATAGTTTCCTGCACTTTCCTAGGTCGCGTATGCGGCAATTTTGTAGAAAGTGGTATGGGCAAAAGCATAAACTAATGGGCTAACGGGAGAAATGAGAAGACCAAGAAAGCAGCGCTTCATTACAGAATGTTCTAAAGCAACTCACTGTGTACAGACATTAGGTATTGATATTGCTACATTCTCTTCCACTTCTCTTGCTTCTCCTTTGCATAAACTAATGGGCTAACGGGAGAAATGAGAAGACCAAGAAAGCAGCGCTTCATTACAGAATGTTCTAAAGCAACTCACTGTGTACAGACATTAGGTATTGATATTGCTACATTCTCTTCCACTTCTCTTGCTTCTCCTTCCTAATATGCGAGCTTCTTCTCATTCAGCCGCACAGATGCTGCATTCTTCTTAGTTCGGAGAGGTCCGGTCACCCCAATTCTCGTCTTCGGTGAGGTGCAAGAGTTCCTGCAAACATAGATTAAGGAAACCACAGCAGCATCACGCATTTTATAAGACCCTAGTAATATATGGCAGTGAGCTGTCAATTATGTTTCCGCATTTACACCTCAATCATCACTATGAATTTTGCAGGCCGAGAAATGCAAAAATGAGCCCTGTGAGGTCTTTTTAGGTGATGTTGTTGATGCCCACCTGTCTTCACCTCTTCCTAACGATATATGCGGTCTACGCAGGACCATGAGTATTTCTACAATGAGAAAATTTGAGGTGCTTGAGTGCCTAATTCTGTGTTTATTTCTTTGCATGTGGGATTGTGCTACACGGTGTCAACAGCAGTGGGTTGCTGCGTCGCTATTACCGCCCAGTGATGAGTTGTACCTGTTCTCTACTCAACAGTGCATGACAGGTGCACACAAATTCAAAGTAACAAACAATTAAAAGAGAGGCTCCATGGTGTTCAAGAAGACTGCAAATTTACACTAAAAGTGAGAAGCGCATTTATTAAGCAAAGTTATTACAGCTGTAGACGAAATCATCAACTTCCTAGTTGTGCCAACATCAACGACAGTCCAAGCACAACTGGAAGACAAAACCAAGTTTTGATCTGAGTACACGGGTAATGATGCTTAGATTGCTGTTAAGTAAAACAAAGCAATGCTGGTGGCAACTGCGGCTAAATCCTCCTTCTGCTTCAGAGACAAGGAATGGATTTATTTTCGTGACAATTTAGGAGCCTTATGTTGTTCATTGCTAATGCTGTTTACTATGATATCGCCGATGATAAAGGTTAGAGCAAGTTCTACGTGTCAAAAAATCAAAAAAAAATTATGCTGTAAGCGTGGACTTGGCCAATGCGTTAGAGGTGAGGAGGCATTATGTCAACTTACCGAACTATGTAGCTGTTCGGTGGGAACAGAAGTAGTTAACTGGCACAATCAAAACCGCTAATTACTCTACGACAAATATTTGGCGTGAGTATGATAGCTTAACGAGAGCGGGTTTGTGATTCGCCAGACACTTTTGAGGGCGTACCATCACTAAGATTGGGCTGTGAAGCACAAGTAATGTGGGTGCTTTTAAGTAAAATGATAGCGAATCTAAGGGAGGCAAAACGCCCAGCAACTGTGCATTTGGGCTACAATTCAAAGGAATTTTAGTCGGATATGCAATTGGGTACGGTCCCCGCAGATGATTCAACTCGGATAATCATCGCCCAATTTTTGCATCAGAGTTCGTTTTGGGAATTTAACAAGCCTAAGGAGATGAAAAGTGCTTGCTTCTTAGCTAGGAGCCAAAAAGTAGAAGATTTGCAGTATGGTGTTGCTTAATCGGAAAGAGACGAATGTTCAGATGGCGCCAAGAAATCCAGTGAAATAAGCGCTAACTCGAAGGTGCTGAGACTGGCAATGCAACCAAAGGAGCTGCCATGGTTTTCCGTCCTAAAGCAAATGTTGCATAAATTGCTTTCATGAACTTTAGGAATTTTTAATCAAAATTGCAAAGATTGATTAAGTTGATGGTCTCGAGGCACATTCGTGGCCATCCATTCGAAGTCCACAAAGCTTTGTCAAAAGCAAAGTATCTTACAAGTGATGCGTAATTAGGACCGTGCAAACTTAGAACGCAAAATATATTTGAGTTCTGAAACAAGTTGGAATGAAGTGATACAATTTAGGGCACTGACGAATCCTCTTCCTCCTTCTTTCGGAATTTGTCACGTACTACGTTAATTGACAAACTAACTCACTTTGCGGTCCTCCATACGCTGAAAGGCAGAAGGCAACAATGAAGATACTGAATCGTTAACCAAGAAGCGACAAGACATAAGGGAAACCGCAAATGGCACGCATTGCATTAAAATTATGTGGAAGAGCTTATTTGGAAGGGAATAACTTGAAAGAAGTTACGTGTTGCGATAAACCTACTCTTGCATTCATCCACTTCAGGTGATGTCCCACTTTGTGTGTAATCGACGGTCACCGTCAAATACGACTCATTCGCCCGCCACACGAAGGTGTCATGCCATAATTCAGGGTGCACAAAAAACCATCCATAGAATACCCGCAAATCTTTCACGGGCATAAATGAAAAGCACCAAAATGTATGCAACATGTTGCATGATTGATCAAGTTTGCATAAAATTAGTGATACTACTGCAGCCAAGATCCTGAATTGTAGTTGCCAAGGCCTACGACGTCGCAATTGGGCAGAATGTAAGCACAGTGCAAAATTACGGCAAAGTTACGCAAGATGGTAATTTGCTTTTTAAGCCTACCATCTTTAATCACTGTTATCATGCTGTAAACTAAAAAACAGCCCCTTATTGATTATTGGTGCATTACCAGTGTCAAGCAGATGCCTCAACCTCCTCCTTTTCCTTTACCATTACCACTTGACGCTGCAGCCTAAACTAAAGCTTTCTACCATCTTTGAGCGTTATCACTCAACCCCTCGTGGCAACGCGGTTGCATTGAGGAGCCACTTAACAAGCAGTGTTGGAATTACAGTGAATCCCTACCAAAGGAAGCCAAAGTAAAAACTGCGGTTAGCCTGATTGTCAGAAAATTACATTAAGGCGCCTCAGCGATTGCACAGTATAGGTAGTTACTTTACTTGCGATTAAATTTTAAACGCGACAACAAATTTCCAAAAATTAGAAAGCACAGTCACCCTACAATTACCCACACCAACTTTGTTATTTTGCATGATTATTGGGGCATACAAATAACGGTTCAGTTAATCGAGCACTAACTCAATATGACGCCTAATTATTCCTTTCTCGATTAGTTACTTACCACCTGGGCTGTGCAATACTACATCCACTGCCTTTTCCTCTCTTCCCCCTCTTCTCTTCAAATCCACAATTTAATTCAGCGTCACTAAAATAACCCTCGATTTATAAGGCGAGAAGCGTGAACGGACAGTGATGTCCTTGATACCGTTGTAGCTCATTTTGTGCCCACCTCCTCCCAATCTCTGTCCTTCCATACAGGCTAAATGGCACCTGAAGTTATTTTTCACTCTGCGTACACAGTCGCAACTACACATAGCCGTGTAATCGGCGTCATCCATCCCCCTTCAAAGCCATCTCCCCTTATTGATGGACTGGTAAATGATCCAACACAATTCCTCAATAGCGCAATCAATACGCCGCACGTTGTGCTGTACTTTATTCGCATTTGCAACAAAGTCTTTTGGGTCAGCTGGTTGCACATTCACTCGTGTCTTTTGACTGGAGAATTGAAATTGCCGATTGTTAGCAAGATCTTGACAAATAACCTAGTAAAGATTCTTGCACTGCTCAGTGTACATATTAAATGAAGAAGTAAATGAGCAAATGCGAACGCGGAAGTCCGATGTAGTAGTGGAGACTACGGATTCCTAGGTGTGCTAAACACGCAAAGCAAACCGAAGGCTCCTAAAATAGTATACCTTGAGTAAAGAACATTAAAACCTAGAGAACCGGCATACCACCCAACACGCCTTCGAATGAACTACTGCACCATTATTTGCTCACAGTGTCTAAATATTGCAAGCATTCCTAAAATTATTCCAGAAGTAGTGAGATGGTTTTCTCCAGAAAAGCAAGAATAAACTGTCATAACTTGTGGAAAATGGCACCAAATTTTACTCAAAGGCTGCAAATATATGTCCTCACATCGTGCATAGTAAAAAGATGTCTGTAGGCTTTAAGGGTTATAAAACAGCAATGGTAATGGGGACTGGTTTTATCCATGCGCATGCCGTCCACGACCATTCTATACACATTTTGATGTGTTTCAGCCGCTGTTCGCCTCCGGCATCTGTCAGATAGTATGACAGGTTGACATTTAACAAATGATTGCTTATGTGATTCCACCACATTTCGTTACTTTATGCCCGGTTGACAGTACCATTTTTCTCCATCCTAGCCATAACTACATCTAACCGATGGGTTCCTACGCACGTGCATTTGAGTTCAGCTTACACATGGGGATGGTGAATTGCGATAGCCTCACAGATTCCCACCACTTTGCTCGCCCAAGTATCTGTTATTCCGTTGAACCAATTCAAGGGTATTTGTCACACACTAGTTCAACACTCCTCTCATGCATCCATGTGTCCACGAATGGCCCTCGTCATTGCCGTCACATTCTAGCAAAGGCGATGAACATGTTGCAAACGCCAACATCACCACATACATGTGAATCTATTGCAGCGCATGGAAACGAGAGTGTAAGTTACAGGGCTAAGATTACATTAGCCAAAACTCCGATAAGGAGTGACACCATTTAATTGCAACGGACACCGCACTTACTTGTCAATTCGGACTTCTGCCAACCCACACTAAAGTACCGTTCCCTAACGCGTTGAACATCTGAATATGTTCAATTATATTACTAAATTCCATTCAGCAGCAAGTGATTCGTGAAAGAAAGTGGCACAGCTGGGGGTAAATGCGGCGACTTCACCAGTAGTTCAAACTTCGTCATCGAATTGCCTTCTTACGTGGCTGTGCTGGCGATCACATAATTGCTTGGTGGTTCTTTCGTTCAAGCTCCAACAAATGTGGAGCCAATCGCACTGGTCGTAACATAAAGTAAAGTATGTTTCCTCTTTTATTACTGGAAAGGCTGAAAAAGTTCGGTGAAGTCTTAATGAGAAGGACATAATGACGAAGTGAAAAAAGGCGCTATCGGACCAGGCATGTATTTCAGCGGGTGAGACCTCGTATTCTCTTTTACATAGAACATCTAGTTGAGGTGGTCGATGACTGTGGTAGAGTAAACAGCGGTAGTAAATGTATACAACCTCTATCTCACCTCTCGTAGAATGTGAGATGGGATAGATGAGCTTGACACGCTCTAATTCAATAATCTCCACGCACCAATTCGTGTCCACACTACAAACATGATGACACTGATAGCATCAACACAGCGCTTTTGGTCGCCGCCTCAGGTCTCAGGGCAGCTGCAGCTCTAACACCAACACTCTTTACAATGAAAGAACGGTAGATGACGATAGCAAGGCCGCATTTTCTGCCAAACAACCACCCACCGTGATCGTTACCCGACAGAAAGCTACCGGTGCGCCTATCCATCACCGTGTGTATGTGACGGACTCAATCACCTACCACAACCCGAACTCGTGTGTTTTTGAGAACTAAAAGTGACCAAGCCCCCTTTCAAGCAACTGCATGGATGCCTAACAACGATTTTGCCGTCGTAGAGTCCCCAACAGACACGACCACAGCCACTTATAACTACCACCACATCCATGCACACCTGGAGGTGACATCTGCTGCGTAGTATCTATCACCTTAAACAGAAAAATGCATCCTCTTATTGTTTATCCCTCTTCTCCTTTTAACTTGGCGACTAGTATGGATTCCTGCACCACAGCAGATGAGCTTTAAGACGACTCTCTCAACGTGTCGCCTAGAAGAGCAATATGAACATACTAAATCGTACACCAGCACAATGAGTTGCCATACTTTGAGCACATAATGGGGTGCCAGGCAATATTTTGTTTGCAATTTGGGGTTCCTCTTCACTGGCGCACCTTCCACCTGCTAGTTGACATTTTTAAAGCCCTTCCAGAGCAGTGGGCGCTTGAGCAGCTGCACAGAACTCTACAATCCATTAAAGTGCTCCAGTCACAACCATTTACATTCTGACAACTTTCACCACTCTACCACTCTGCCAGGCAGCGACATTAATTTGCGGAAGTTAAGTGCGGTATTGAGCGATTGAAATGGGAAGAATGGCAGCGGCGGCACTGACTCGGCCCTGGCAGGCACGCTCTATCATCAAAAACTACAAAACTGAACCACTATAGCCACCCCTCTCCAACTACCTCTTCTTCACCACGACTCACCTCTTAGCTAGGCTTTGGCTCACTTCAGATGAGCAAGGCCCACGGCAGTTGCTCATGCCACTACATCACACTCTGCTCAGGCTATCCTAACCTAAAGCACAGCGTCGTGCCCATTCTATCCCTACCAAAGCAAGCACACTACGCCACATCTCACCACCTGGTGCTCTGCATGCTAAGCTGTACCCATCGTACACTAGGGATTAAAGGAGGGAAATGGAAAGGCAAAGCTCACGGGCTTAGCCGGGATTTATATTCAGGACCTTGAGCGCCCAAAGCACAAATCATACCCTGGACCACTGAGCCGAGCTTGACGAAGTGAAAAATGTTCCTACTTAGGCTACTTCGAGCGATTAGTGCCCTCGGTGATGTTAAAATGCAGTTGTCTTGTAAGTGCTGGATTACAAATGAGGGGACAACGGGATGGGGAAGCAGGCGTCCGCTTAGATGCTATGGAATAAAAACAAGTAGTAGATGCTGTTTGTAAGAAATAACGCCGCGAATCATCTCAACTGCCCGCAGTAATTGACCTCGCGATTAATATTGCTCAAATAAACACTTCAGTGCGCAACGTTGTTTCTAGCATGTATTAGAAGGTTAACCAAGCTGGAATGATGAATATGATCCGAAGGTGAGATATACCACGTTGCAAAACCTGTAAGTTGATGAAATTGTAATTAGCTTGAGGTCGGTTTCAACGCGAATGCCAAGCATGTTTGTAAAAGTGGAAGTTGGGGAATAAGGGAACGTATGAGTGCGGCTGCTAGCAAACTTGACTTAAAGCAAAGAATGAAACCACGCAAACCCTTTAAGTTGGCATGTTTGCAGTTAAATCAGAAACATTCAATTCGATGGCATTGCTCCTGTAGATATAAATGCTTTGAAGCAGTGCACATCAGGCGCAAAAAATTTGAATGCACATCCTTGCCCGTAATCTGTTCGCAAAGACTCAGCAGTGCAACCTGCCTGTGTCAGAGTTACGATTTTCCAACCGTAACTATGAGAAAGACATGCTATATGTAGAGTGCACCATGGCCTGTGCCACTAAGCATTACACGTCATGCATGCTGGTCTAAATCCAAGCAACATCCCAAATACCTGATCGAAAGGTGAAGGATTCAGTGCGGGCAAACCAGTGAGTCAAATTGCTGGTGCCTATAAAACTATTTTATCTTCAGAGTTTTGATCATATTTCGTAATCAATGTCCAGCTGGTCATGTCATCGACTCCAGTCAAGCGATCAAAACCCTTTTCTTATTGTCACGCAGCGAACGCTGAAAACCCCCCATTGCAAATGACTAAATTGTGCAAAGATATCTTTTAAATCGATCATTACAGTGCCTAGTTTTTACAGAAATCAAACGGCAATGCTTGAACCGTCGTAGTTGCCACGGAATTACACAACGGAAAAGCCTTGCTGTCCCACCTATGTGCGGGCTCAGGCGACAGAGGAATTGTTGACATAGATATACGCATCACTGAAACCAAGGCAATCGAATGACAGCCCAACATATGGCCATTCACGTCAGAATTTTGCAACAGAAACATCTAGTTGCCTGTTCTTTTAGAGAATGACAATCGGTTTAAATTATGATGAACTTTAAAATTTACATATTGTAACCTAGTGCATGCAAGTGTCTGCCTATCCCGACGGTGAAGCTCAAATTCCACGACAGTGTAAAAGCTAAGTCGGTTACTGTATGACAGAACTGCATTTCTACGCCTGCCATCTTGGACGAGTCTAGCTGCCCACAGCATACTGATCGTCAGCGCTTCAGACATTCGATGCAGCCATACAACAAGCCTCCGGCCGCAGCCCAGCCACTTTCTTTCAATTGCTTTTGTCTTCTAAGCCCTCACAGGACCAACCAAACAATGACAGCTCGTTGACAGCCTGAGTTGCAACAATATTTACCATACAAATCTTGCAGGGTAAGTACCGATAAACGGCAACGTGCACAACCCTCTTCATGTGTATCGTCTCTCAAGGCGCCTTGCCCCATATCCATTGCTAGGACTTCCTTGCTTTATGCAGCAAGTCTTGGTCAATGTATTCAACCTCCGCAAACAACGGTACATTTCCTACGCAAAATCACATTTATTTGTTTAATTGCGACCATCATTTTTTCCATGCTTATGGTAGACCATGTTATTTACTAGCCACGCCTTCGCTGTTACGCTAATGATAGCATGCTTTCATCTGCGCCACTTGACGCCAAACTGTGCATGCACGAATGGATTAGCAATCAAGCTGACCACTTAATAGTTAGATGGACGAAACAAGTACCTCGGTGATTCAGATGATTAGCGTGTTTGCCCTTCGTTAATTTTTGCTATTTTACCATTCCTTGGTGAGTGTGATGCAACTATAGCTTATGTAGTCACTTGGATTCTTCCACAGTCGAGGTGGTCATTGGTGATGCTCAGCGTTATGTCCGTCGGATGTAGCCTTGCCTCAGCGCTTATTCGTCTTTCAACATGCGAGCTTGAGGCAGCCGTCAAGAGGAAATGCATTGCTTGCAGGAATCTCTTCCTTTCCTCTCACCTCTTGAAACTGCCTTTTGTGAAAAAGGTTCTACTAGTCACAGTCAGCTTTAGTGCATTCGTCGATGCATTCGGTAGAGCATGATTCTCTACGTCAGGATAATCAAAGCTTTGCCTAAAAACTAGATCAATTTGCCAACCTGCCTCCCGCCGGCGGGATAAATTATAAAAAAGCACTGCGATAGTAGCAGAATAGTAGTCGTTCCCCTTAGCCTCCAATTTTAATGACAGGAATGATATACGAAGGATTTACTTAGGGTATAGTATTTATTTGCCACAGCCAACAATGCTGTACTGTGCGTTGAGAAGGGTAAGTCCCTGCAACTCTGCCAGCTCTGCGCAGATCATTAAAATCATGAGGTTAAAAGAACATCCAAATCAAGCCCCGTTGTCGGCAATCTTTGCAACTGGATAGTGAGGATATACTGTTCTGGATCCTGCCATACATTGTCCGAGTTATCACAACCGCAGAGGGAACCCAATAAATCCTACTTTGTACCAAAAGTGAAGAAATGCACTCACGTGTTCTAAGCCTAACGTACTCCACTAAAATGCGTTTTCTTTCATCAAAGTCTCTGCTAACAACAATGCTTATTAAAATTTCTTGCGATTTGAAACCAAGACTAGGGAAGAGTTTACATCAGCTTCAGAGTGTACGGTCTGCACACCGACCGATCAAAATGAACGAAGGCCAAGTGTGGCATTGACATCAATTGAGCAAGCGGAGTGCAATCTTCAGGCAGTCATCGTGGGTCAATTTTTGTGAAGACGAAGCCCAAGTTTGCCCTGTCAACAGTACCACAGACAAACTGCCACTAGGGTTGCAGCGCTGTTTGATCACTATATTTTAAAAATAATTAACCTAGTTCGAGACACATAGAGGCCGGACAGATATATTGACTAAAATTTTAAAGGTAAGAAAGGAGGTATGCTTCTTGGTTTGCACAAAGTCCTTTTGCAATTTTGAAGGCTTCGAAAAGTTCTGAAGCAGGCAAGCATGGCCTTGGCTAGCCCAAATGGAAGTGCTCAAAAGAGGCAGAAGGCCAGAAGTTTGCACGATGGACTTATTATCAACCAAAAGGCTAGACCGTTTGCCTAGCAGAAGTGGAACTTTGTAATCGTTCCACCTAACATTTCTCGAATTTTTATTAGGAGACGCTCATGAACAATTGTGTTCAAATGAACCACTTTTTCGATGGGGCGCCAACGGAACTCCCTTTGTAGTTGATTGATAAGTGCTACTGGTGTACGCCATGGACTTGTCCAACATGCATCTGTGTTATAATGCCAAGTAAATTTGATAACTACCTATTCTCCCTGATTTGGAAAGAGTGCCGCAACGTGCAACGATATGCTTTGCTATCCCTTGCGCCAAAGAAGAATTTCCCCCTCTATATGATTTATCCAATTCTTTGTTTTAATTGGCCATGGATGGTAAAATGGAGGGCTGGCGATTGACACGAATGTACCGCTTGCGATAAAGAGCATAACGACTTGGGTGAGATGCATCGACACCTCTTGCGTTGCTGTGATAGCAGGTTCTGCTTGTGTATGCTTTGTTCTCATAAGCTGCACAAAGACACACTTTAGTAAGGCTTGATTGCAGTTGGTGTTCCTTTCCTCCCAGACATTCGTGATTCTACTCGCCATGGTGGCTTCATACACATGCTATTATCACGAGGCTTTTCCTTTTGTCAAATGAAAATCCATCAACGACGTGTACTAGGTCGGTTGGTTGCACAAGCTCTCGTGTCCTTAAACTGGAGATGTGAACTTGCCAGACATCAGCAAGACCTTGACAAATAATGCAGCCGATATTGTTGCAGGGTCCAAAATATGCTTTATCATAGAGGAACTGAACGAGTAAATGCGGGCGTAGAAGTTCGGCTTGATGTTGGGGAATATGGAATCCTAGGTATGCTAGTTATGTGAAGCAGACTAAAATCACTGTCGAAATGCATTTAACTGTACACCTTCAGTTAAGACTAGTGAAAATTAGGAAACCGGCAATATTACACAAGACTGTTTAGAACGAATTGATGCGCCAATGTATGGTCGCAGTATCTACAAATTGCAAGCATTCTTAAACTTCTCCCAGATACAATGAAATATTTTTCTCTGAGAGGCAAGGGATAACTGCGTATGATTATGTGCGCCGTTAAACATTACCTATTGGAAGATGCTCCAACATCTCGAAAGTCATGCATACAGAGAGAGCCATTTATGTGGCATATGCGCAAGGGCAATTGGCATTATTTAGTGTCTGCACAATCAAGGCATTATTAATCCCCCAAAGTAATTCTTTTAGCCACCCTGTCATTATTTTGGAAAAAAATTGGATTACATTTTGTTCGAAGACCGTAAAATAGGTCTCTAGATCGTAAATGGCAAAAAGAGAGTTGCAGATTTTAAACGGTTACACAACTGCAATGACAATGGGGACTGATTTTATCTATGTGCATTCATTTACAACTCCGCCACGTATCACTCGTAGAAAGTAGACATCAGCCTTCCTCTTTGTTTCCCTCTACATTCCGAGGTGTCTCAATCGCAGTTTGCCTTAGCACCTGTCAAATAGAGCAACCGGTTGAAAATTAACATTTGACCACTTGCGCAGTTTCACCACAGTTCATAGATTTATTCACGGTTCGTAATGCTAATTTTCTTCATCCTAGCCACAAACACACCAAACCAGTCCATTATGCATATGGGGGTGGTTGCTGACATTAGTGGCACAGATTTTCTATCAATTTATTCGCCTAAGGATCAGCTATTCCATTTAAACCGCTCCAATTGTAATTGCCATACTGTAAATCAACACTTCCTTCTCATGCATTTACATGCTCACATATGGTCACGACCATTACCATCGCATTCTAGCAAAGGCGATGGACATGTCGCAAAGGTCAAAATCAACACAAACATGCAAAACTATCGCAACGCAAGGAAACGAGAGTGCATGCCACAGAAAAAAACATCACATTAAATAGAGACTCCTGTAAGAAGTAATGCAATTTTATTGCAGCAAACGTCGTATTTACTTGTCTATTCGGACTTCTACCAACTCGCGTTGAAATGCCGCTCCCTAGCGCTTCAAGAATCTCGCTTAGTTTAATCATTTTACTAGGTTTTATTCAGTAGCAAGGAATTCGTAAAAGAAATTGGTATGGCTAGAGAATAACAACACATGTACACTTAAAACAGAGACCTCAAATTTATTCCTTTCGGAATCATAGCTGCTACTGAGGCATATCAATATCAAGTAAGTTTCAACTACATTTGCTGGGATGAAAACGGCCAATAAAGATAGATTTTCATTGGCACCTATGAAATGAACCAAAGGAGCTCAGAGTCGATACGGCAATATAGCATCAAATTTCGTAATATGTTGTTCTTCACTTCCATTTAAATACACTTAGTCGAAAACAGGAAAAGAAAATGTAAAAGAATTGAAGAAATATTAACAATCCAGTCGCAAGTAATTGAAGGCTTATAGGAAAGTGCAACGTTGCACTGAAAAGTAAATAAAATTAAATGAGCAATTATTTCCTTACGAAGAATATAGGGCCTGGTTTGATTGATTCAAATGTTTTAGTCAGTACTGAAAATAGTAACGGAAACGCATCTTGCAATCACAAATGACAGCTACTGTATTGTACGATTTCATTTTAGCAGAATCCTTAGCATGATTTTAATTTCAACTGCCCATGCCGAAATATGGGAAAAGAAACTTAAGGCAGTGGTAGCAATTGCTTTATTTTTTCTTTATTTGACCATGGCTGCAGATGCCAATTAACCTGAAAAACATGAGTTGCACTTTTTTACATAAACTACCTATGCTCGTGTGCTGCTACCAGTAAAATGACCTTCACTTCAAAATATTTGGTCTCAATAATGTTGGTTTCAAAATCCCAAATTAGTTTTTCGTTTGATTAGTTGCGCGATGCGGATAAATGCACAGCTTGTCTTATGTATTTTAACGACGCTTTGCTCTCTATTATCTTCGCCAAATAATTTCTTGTCCTTCCCTTGTCTTCCGATTGACCCACTACGCGAATCCTGCTTCCCTTAGACAACTGCTTTTATACGTTTAAAGACATCGCACCCAATGTCTCGTCACCTCTAAAGCGCCTGCATTTTGCCTCAACTTTATCAGTAGCCTCAACCGCACAAAAGTGTGGCAGGTATCACAACGATCCGTGAACGACAAGGTTGCACGCGTATGACGCAGTGCCTATTATTTTCTTGTGTAGTTATTATTGGACATAGCTTCAATGAAAACATCGAAAGCTGTTTCAGTGTTTGCTATGAAATAATATGTATTTTTATGCCAAGTATTACCGAACAGTGCTGATTTGTTCATGCTGTGTTGCATTGCACAGCCCCAAAAATGGCACTACATCTTTTCTTTGCGCAAAATTTTTCAAAGCTTTGCACAAACTAACATTCTCATTCTAATCACATTAAATTTCAGCGAGAACCCACCCTCGAGTGTAACAGCGACTAGGATAAAACACAACTGCAGTAAATGCAAAACTCTCCTCTTGCATTGAGCACATGTCTGGTCACAAAGCACATAGATAAGTGCGCGTCCATGGGGGAAATGTAAGGCAGCTTATCCGAGAGCCCTATAACGCAAAGGATTTTTTATTGCATAAAGTTTGTTTCTAAATCCAGTATCTCATAAATATACGCTCAATGTCAACCATGGGGCAACGCTGTGTCATCGTTGAAAACGTCCAGGTTACCGATGCGATGTGGCGCAATGCAATGCAATTCGATGTGTGTCTTATCATAACTACCACAAAATCAGACTGCTTAGCCCAGAGCACCCACAATTATTACAAAATCTCTACGTACTAAAGACGACCCAGCTTTGCCATATCATCATTTTTAAGCAAAAAGTTAATAATATTTTACGTAAATATCGCCAAAACTTGCAGATTTCGCTGATTAATAGCATTCGTCTGCATTTTACTTAAACATTCTGCGCCAAATATCTAAGAGCACCCACAATTATTACAAAATCTCTACGTACTAAGCGACCCAGCTTTACCATATCATCATTTTTAAGCAGAAAGTTAATAATATTCTGCGCAAATATTGTCAAAACTTGCAGATTTCGCTGATTAATAGCATCCGTCTGCATTTTACTTAAACGTTCTGCGCCAAATATCTACAAATCGAGGGAGATCAGGTCGTTACTATAAGCTTTACATTGAACTAAGTCCAATAGACGAAGGAGTACCTACAGGAATGTCTTGGGCGCATATGGTCAAACATAGCTCCCAGTGTCGGGTGTTTCGAGAAGCATTCTGCACAGTAAGCACTTGTTCCTGAATCATCCACTATTTGAGCTAGAGTGTTGTAAAGTAAAGCGTAAGCATGAAGATTCAAATCTGTGGCTCTAGAGCAGAGAATCCATTGGTTTTTATAAGAGATCATTAAGCGCACACTTACAAAAATGCGTTACAAAGAAATGCGTGCAGAGTGAATCAAAGTCCTCGAATGGCTGGAGGCAAAAGCGGCATGCGTAGTGCCTCTGAGCTGTTTTAGGGTTCCAAAGAAAGTGTTTTAGCAACTACCGCTACATAAGTGGGCACGATGAAAGAGCGACTGACTATTTTGAAATTCCCTTACCCTTTTGATGATACAGTAACCTCCCAAAAGTTCCCAGAGCCGCTGAGCAAAGCGTACAGCTTATACTGTAGGCTACTAAAACACATTAAACGCATATAAATTGGGATTCTATCATCGTGAGCGATTTACACGATTTGACCCTGCGTTCTGCTATTCCTCATCACTTGGTTGATACAAGGGTTTTCAACTCAGTACGTCACATTTGTTCTTAAGCTGAGGCATAATACCTATTCACAAACACAAATACCTAAGCACAAATGCAAACCTTTACCTATGGATGCAGTCACGTGCATAGAAATGGCTACGCATAAAGAAGTACACCAAAAATAAGTGGAGCCTACCACGATGGTACCGAACCAAATGTGCAAGCACTAAGAGGATGCTTCTGAATACAGCGGGGCACAATGAACAGGTATAGCCGTCCATTTTAAAGCAGAGAATGCTGAGCCTTGCGGATACTTGCAAGAAAGTGTGTGATGAATTCAGCGGATAAGCAAGAGGACCTTCCGGATTTGTCCTCAGCACTAAAGTTGAGTGGAATGCAGGGGAGCGGTAGTCGCCTATATGGCCACAAATTTTAGCAATGAATTCATGCTATCAAAGTTCACCTCAATTCAAATGCCTACTTCTTCGTTACGTACTCTTAAGGAAGAACCAATTAAAATTCGGTTTTCCATGCAAAAGTGAGTAGTTGCCTCTTAAGAAGATCTTTTTGACGCACTAACTGTTTTGGAGGACTCTATTTCGGTGTACATTGAAAGAACCCCATCATTTTTTGTTAGCAAATAGAAAAAACTGCCTATTAATCCGAAACGCATATTGATAAAATGATAGCTCATTGGCTGGTCTTTGAAGCAGATTATAATTCATCATGAATGAAGATGTCTTTGATCCTGGTGCTTGACCTCACTTGTTGTTTCTGCCCAGCATCAAGACAAGTGCATGTTTCAGACCCTCGACCGATTGTGGATAGCTGTTTCTGCACTTACAGCCCACACCTTGCATCGAAGACTTTTACACTGCAGAAGAAACTTTCGCGCCTTAATGCTTAACACGCTTTTTGGGTAAATGAGATGCTCTCGTGAAGAATGAGGCAGGTCATATCAGAGGGAAAGTATGATTTATGGCGGTAGAGAGTGCCAAATTTACTCACCCAATTGATGAAAGCCCTAAAGACGTGAGGTATTTAAGTGTTGGTTCACCTCACATCATGAGGCATCCGAGAACCATTCAGACATGCGAAGTCTCCCATGGCGACACAATGGAGAGGTTTTGAGAAAATAACCACAAGACTGAGTGTGGCTAAATCTTACGTCTCTTTTTCCACTCTCTCTCGAATACTCGGCTTGACTCAACTATTCTTTGCAACAGCGCAGCAGCAAAGATGGTGTGCATAAGACGTTTGGTTGTTTACAGCAGTCACTCGCGATGATGGTCTTTAGACGAGTTGTAAAAGTTGGACGCCAAAAGCAGGGATGGTCCATCTTCCTCTCACACGTAGGATCAAATTCGACATTGGAGAAAACGTGTAATGTAGTATCGATTCCCATTGGAGCCTTTATAAACGCTCGCACAATTTTGAATGTCAGTTGTGACTAGGTTGTACGAAAGTGTCAGTTTCATTACCATGATGCCAGTGAAGTTGGACTTAAGGCTCTAAAATCACGTCTTTGTCCCGTTTTGCTAACATCGGCACTATTTCTGCCTGCATTTGTCAAAGCTGAACAACTGGCAAAGTGCTAACTTTCGCTTAATATTATTCCATGGTAGCTGCTCCATTGACCCAATCAATAGGGGGTTGCAAAGACTAGTTCCTGAAAAGGATGTCAGTTTAATGGTACTTCTTTTCTTTAACGATTTGTAAGCATGTCGACGGAGAGGGCATTGGCAAATATAAGGAAATGGAGAAAAAGTTAGTTTTGCTATACCGAGAAGGCTAAGATTGCTTCAGCACCAGAAAGGCGTTCATCGATCACCAGGGCGTGCTACCACGTGAGTTCACATAAATGAGCATGCAACAGGACAACTTGCCTAACTAAAATAAGTTCACTGGTTGGATTTCGCGGCCGAGTTCTGAGTGAATGGTTGATTACTCGATTATTTACCCAAATTTTCGAATCGACTTGTGTATCGTTTTCAGCACTACCGGCAACCCAAACCTACGAGAACAGATGCCAGGAATAATAGTTTCCGAATAGGTAGTCATAAACTGCATTGCTAAGACTGCATGTTGTGAAGTCCGACATAAAAGCCCCGTAAAGGTAGCCAACATATGGTGAAAGGGGGAGGGAGGGATTTGCTTCGCAGATATTCCAATGTAAGATGGACGCTTCTCGGTCCTATCAAACACAGACCTCACCCGAAAAGCAGTTCTGCTGTAAAGTACCGCGTAGCAATGGAGACGATCGCTTAAGTTCAGGTTTGTCAGATTCGATAATAAGCCACGTTGAAGTTGTCTCCTATATAATGCAAAAAATTGGTGCAAACTCACTGGATTGTGCGGCATTGCACCATTGCGGCGAAAAATATGGGGTTTTCGCAATCGATTTCATAAGGCCAGCATCAGTGAATGTCAGTGTATTATGAGGCTATTGGTCTTAATCACTAGCGACGCTGTAACTGTAAAAAGGGGTTGCGTGAGTGTGTGAGAGGACGAAGACAAGAGAACAATTGGGGTAAAAGAACTATTTATTGACAGTAACAGGTCAATGAGGTGATTTTTGAACGGGTAAATTGAAGTTCGACTGCTCTATTTCCATTCGCATGCAGTAAATTTTCTGTTTGCTACGTCGATGAGGGTGTTCGCGGGCCTTTTGTTTTGAATCAAGGCGGCTGCATGCAAAATCACCGAGTAACAAGTGCAAAAATACTGCGCAAGAGATTATGCGACACTATAGGCTAATTTAATTTGATACTTGGTAGCAGTGATTTCGCATCCCCATGTATCTGTGAGAATGGTCATTTACAATGCGATCTCGCTGTCCAAATAGCTATAGAGCTCTCCCCACCTCTTGTAACCTCAGTGCCTCGCACCCCTCTCGTCTCAGAAGACATGTACTTTTGCCTTTTGTTAAGAAGGCGAGGAGAGCATATTAAAACATCCAGCATGGAGAGGGACTGTCAGTCTTTGTGACTTCAACTACATGATCTCGTCCCTAACTTCCTCTAGCACAAGACGTGATGTTAAATGGAGACGTTAGCTCTTTCGCAAACCACCTCCTTACTCTTATGAGATAGCTGTGTAGCATTTGTGAATGCGAGCCCACAGGCTTTTAGTGGAACATGCTAAGATGTAAAATGACTTGCCAAGGAGACAGGTATGGGCCGATTTCATGCTTCGCGAGTTAATTAGGCATAGGAAGGTGAGGATTGTAGACGAAATATAGGCATGTCGTTAATGTTTCTATTATGAGGTTATTCCATCGTCTGTACGATTGCAGTAAACACTTGGGACTATAGTTACCTTCCTGTGGCGCTTGCTGCCTTTGCCTTGGCCACTCAGTTCACAAGATATACAGCTTCTACACTATATGGGCATAATTGGGAGCAGGATCATATTTCTATTCATAGATGGGCTGTGCAATCTGCCCTGTCATTTCCACCTCTGTATCTAGGTTCTTCGCTTTATTGGTTTCAGTAGCTGTTAATTATCATAGGACTTATTTTGTTCATTTAATCAAGTAGAAGGATGGAAATAAAACTCTCACTGTGAATGCTAGTCAGCAGAATACACTGCCTAATTATCGGCAACCACAATAAATGAAACGCCAACTTTGGTAGAGCAAAAAGGCAGCGTAGGTATATAACCAAGGTCACCGACAGCCATTTATCGCCCTGTTAGTAATAACAAATGCACTAAAAGTAGATACAGGTGGGTCTTTGACTCTACATTCCACGCCAGTTTTATTCAGTAGCTAAGTTCACCAAGGAATTGGGTGCCTACCTCCTTTACAATTTGAAGGATTCATCGCCTCATTTGCAGTTTAATTCCTCCCCCACGGTTCTTTCCACAAGCTTGACGACAGCACAAGCACTCTTTGATAGAACCGCTGCAGTCTATACTAACCACTTTAGCAACCGACTGAATGGACCGGAGAACCCTAGTAGGAGTGCTAATTTAAGGATCTCACCGAAGCATTCACTGGGTGGTAGTGGTGGTTTACATACATAAAGGTTAAGGGCGTATTTAACACAGGTCTTTTACGGCCAGCAATTCTAGGTCTCCATCTCTTGATGCCATGATTGTGCATGACAAGTTTGTCTGACGTACCTTCGGGCCAGATTACCACCATAATGGATTGCCAGCGGTTCTTTGGTGGATCCCATTGTTTTCAGCCATGCGACCAATGCTTTTTCGAAGCGCATGAGCATTCTAAGGCATCTTAGCAAATGCTTGTTGGGTGGTATTAGCACTACTGCCACAACAACAAAACGGCAGTTAATATCGCTTGTAGAGAGCCTCTGACATCCGCTAATGACAATTGCATTTGTGCTTGGTAAATGTTTTCGCTTTGGTTTGTCTGACAACAGTTCGTAGAATTTCACCTGCAGTGCAGCCTTACAAAGGTTTCTCTAGAAGTCCAGTGGAATAAGACCAGTCGACACCACCGCCTCACTGCACCATTGCGTACGGAATTCTCCGGACAGATTGGTCTAATATGAACACGCAAGTTTTTATGGGTATAACCTATTCACGAAGAGTCATTTTAATCAAAACTACGCAGATTCTGTGGACAGGCTCTGTTCACAACGCACGCATGGCACTGCTTAATATTCGCCCATACTTTCGACTTTTACACCTCAGATATGTGTTCAGGATGATGTCACCACATTGTCAACTTAACAAGACGATGCTCCCTAGAATTACTTCAGCCACTTTCGAGCCGCAGGTGAATGAGAGACTTGCCGACATAAAAACGCCAAGACTGCGCACCAACAGCCACACAGTGGCCACTCAATTGTCTAATGGCAGTTAGGCCACGGAGATCTATCAACAACCTTTTAAAGTGTAGCATTTTAGTACAAGCTATTGGGTTGGATTTACCATGGCAATGTATCAATCGCTATTTCAAAGCGGCTCACCTATATGTTCTCACCTCTTGGCAAGACATCTAATCTTCCGGCTATACCAATACCTTTCGACTAGGTATTTAGGAATTTGTTTGGATTTAGACCAGCATTTAAGGCGCGCAATAATTGGTGGCACAGGCCATGGCATATTCCACCTTTAACGCGTCTTCCTCACTTTGTGCAGAAGACGTCATAAAAATTGTAAATTTGACACAGTCATGTTGCATTGCAATGAGTCTAAGAGAACAGATTACGAGCAAAGATATACAATCAAACTACTTGCGCCATATGTGCACTGCTTCAAAGCATGTCGTAGTTACCGGGGCAATACCATCAAATCGAATGTTTCTCATTCAACTGCAAACCTGCCACCTAGAGGGGTTTGCGTGGTTTTATTTTTTGCTTACAAGCATGTTTGCCAGCAGTCACACTCATACGTTTTCTTATTCCCTAGTTTGCACTTTTACAAGCGTGCTTAGCATTCGCGGTGGAACCGACCTCAAGCTAATTACAATTGCACCAATTTAAAGGTTTTGCAACGTGGTGAATCACACTTCTAGATCAATTTTATCATCCCAACTTAGTTGACCTTCTAACACAAGTTCGAAACTACGTTGCGGTTTAAAGCATTTGTTTGAGCAATATTGATCGCGGGGTCAATTGCTGCAGGTGGTTGATATAATTCGCGGTGTTATTTCTTCCAAACAATATCTGCTACTCATTTTTGTTTCCATAGCATCTGTGCTGATGCCTACTCCCCGACCCCGTTCTCCCCGCATTTGTAATCCAGCACTTCCAAGACAACTGTATTGTGACATCGCCAAGGATGCCAATCGCCTAAAGTGGCCTAAGTAGGAATATTTTCTACTTGATCAAGTACGGCTTAGTGGTTTAGGGGTATGATTCGCGCTTGAGGTGCGCGAGTCCTCGGGTTCAAATCCCGGCTAAGCTCGCGTTGTTCACCTTCTCATTCTCCTCCTTACTCTTTAGTGTACAACGGGAACAGCTTAGCATGCGGAGCACCAGGTAGTGAGGTGTGGCGTAGTGTGCATGCTTCGGTAGGAATAGGATAGGCACGACGCTGTGTTTTAGGTTAGGATAGCCTGGACAAGGTGTGATGTAGTGGCATGAGCAACTGCCGTAGGTTTTGCTATTCTGAAGTGAGCCGCAGCCTAAGAGGTGAGTTGGGCGAGGAAGATGTAGTTGGAGAAGGGTGATTAAAAGGGTTCAGGTTTGTAGTTTTTGATGATAGAGTAAGCCTTCCAGAACCGGTTCGAATGCCACCGCTACCATTCTTCCCATTTCAATCACTCTATATCGCACATACCTTTCGCAAAACTAATGTCTCAGCGAGGCGGCGTCAGAGTGGTGAGAGTTGTCAAACGTAAAGTGTTGCGAGCGGAGCATTTTGATGGATTATGAAGTTCTTTACAGTTGATCGAGCACCTAATGCTTTGGAAGGGCTTTGGAAATATCAAATGGCTAGTAGAGGGTGCGCCAGTGAAGACAATTTCTAAATAGCAAACTAAGTATTGCCTGGCACGTATTATGCGCACAAAGTTTGGTGACCCATTGTATCAATGTATGACTAAGTATGAACACATTGCTATTCTAGGCGACGCGTTGAGAAAGTCGTCTTAAAGCCCATCTGCTGCGGTGTGTTATTATTTAGTAATAGTCGAAGTGGAATCGAAAGTAGGGTAGACATGAAGGGGGTACACTTTTTTTTATTCAAAGTGGCATGAACTACGCAGAAGATGGCACCTCCAGGTGTGCATGGACGTGATAGTCATCATAAGTGGTTATAGTCATGACTGTTAGGGACTCTATGGCAGCAAAATTGTTGCAAGGCATCGATGCAGCTGCTTAAAAGGGGCTCTGGTCGCTTTTTGCTCTCGAATGTATACAATTCGATGGTGATCGGTGTGTTCTCGGGTTATGCTAAGTGGTAAATTTCGTCACATGCACACGGTGGTGGATAGGTGCACCAGAAGCCTTCAGCCATGTAGCGATTTCGGTGGGTGATTGCTTGACAGAAAGTGCAGCCTTACTGTCGTAATCTACCGTTCGTTCGATATGAAGAGTGTTGGTGTTAGACTTGCAGCTGTCCTGAGACCTGAAGCGGCGGCCACAGATGCTGTGTTGATGTTATCAGTGCCATCATGTTTGTATTGTGGACCCAATTAGGTGTATGGAGATTATTGCGTTAGAGCATACCAAGCTCATCCACTCCTCTCGCTTTCCACGAGGGGTGAGATGAAGGTTGTATGCATTTACTACCAATGTTTATTCTACCGCGGTGTTTGACCACCTCAACTGTATGTTTTATGTAAAAGGGAAGACGAGGCCTCATTCAGTGAAACAGATGTCTAGTTCAGTAGCGCCTTTTTTCACTTAGTCACTCCGTCCTTCTCATGATGACTTTACCGAACTTTTCAGCCTTTCTGGCAGTAAAAGGGGAATCATATTTTTCTCCATGTTGCGACCATTGCAATTGGCTCTACATTTGCATGAGCTTTAATGAATGAACCGCCAAGCAATCACGTTATCAACAGCACTGCCACGCACGAAGGCGAATTGATGACGAAGTTAGAACTGCCAGTGAAGTCGCCCTCTTTCCCTCCAACCGTGCCACTTTCTTTCACGAATGACTTGCAGCTGAATGAAATTTAGTAGCATAATTGAACAAACTGAGACATTTAACGCGTTAGGAAACAGCATTTCAATGTGGGTTGGCAGAAGTCCGAATCAACAAGTAGGTGTGATTATCGTAGCAACAAAATGGTGTCACTCCTTACTAAGGACTTTAGTTAGTGTAATGTTTGGCCTGTAGCATGCACTCTCAAATCCATGCGTTGCAATAGCTTTGCATGCATGTGGTGGTCTTGACTTTTGCAACATGTCTATCGTCTTTGCTAGAATGTGGCGGTTATGACGGGGGCCACTCGTGAACATATGAATGCATGAGAAAAGTGTTGAACTAGTATGTGACAAATGCCCCTGAAGTGGTTTAATGGGATGGCAAATACTTAGGCGAGTAAATTGAATGAAAATCTGTGCAGCTAGCGTAAGTTACCATCTTCATATGTAGGCTGAACTCAAATGCACGTGTGTTGGATCTTATCGGTTCGATGTAGTTGTGACTGGGTTGGAGAAAACTGGTACTGCCAAAAGGGCATAAAGTTATGAACGGTGGCGAAATCACATAAGCAATCATTTGTTAAATGTCAACCGGTTATTCTATTTGACAGATGCTGGGGGCGGACTGCGGCTGAAACACATCAAAATGTGCATAGAATCGGAGTGAAAGGCTGATGTCCATTTTTCACCACCGATACGTGGCGGATTCGCGGATGGTATGCGCATGGATAAAACCAGTTCCCATTGCTATCGCTGTTTTACAACCGCTTATATGCCTAAGAACTCTATTATTCACGACCTAAAGACATATTTTTACAGCCTTTGAATGAAATGCAGTGCTATTTTCCACAAGTTATAACAGTTTACTCTTGCTTTTCTGGAGGAACCCATCTCATTGCTTCCGGGGAAAGTTTAGGAATGCTTGCGATTTTTAGATACTGCGAACAAATAATGGTGCAGCAGTTTATTCAAAAGTCCGTTGCGTGGTGTTTTCTGTTCCTTAAGTTTTAATGCTCTTAGCTCAAGGTGTACTATTTTAAGGACTTTCAGTTTGCTTTGCGTGATTAGTGTACCCAGGATCCCGTAGTCTCCACCATTAAGTCGAACTTCCTCGTTCGCATTTACTCGTTTAGTTCTTCATTCACTACGTACACTTCGAGCAGTGCAAAATATTTACCAAGTTTTTTTCAAGGTCTTGCTGCCGATCGGCAAGTTCAATTCTCCAGTCAAACGACACAATAGAATGTGCAAACAACTGACCCAAAAGACGTTGTTGTGAATGTGCAACTAATCCTTCATTTGAAAAGAAAAAGCCTTGTGAGAGGGGATGCCTATTCATTCTCAAAAAATTGCTAACGACCATAAGCGCGAGTGGGATATGTACGCGTTCAAAGCAGGAAAGCAACAGTGGGCTATATCCAGCCTTCTCACTTCCTTGACATTAAAAGGCCTCCACCATTGCACAATGAGCACGTTGCGAGACCTTCACATCCCCAGTCCATAGTGCCCATTCCAACGGCTACGAGCATGGCCGAATCTCGTAATTATTTTTTTTAAATGTCTCAAATCGTTCTGCATAATGTTCATGCTCTATACACTTCGCACCAATTGTGATGATCAGGTAGACAAAATCCATTGACGAATTTACCCACCAAATGTATTGATTAAATCGATCACTTGGACTGTGCACAAAACCAATTTTCAGCATAAGACTAAATGCACAACATCCACCAAAATTTTCTGCCAGAAACGCGTAGCAGGTGTAGCATAATCAGAAGGCAATATAAATAGGAGCCTTATAAGATACGGTTTCAGGTCAATAGGTTTTAATACCATGGTATCTCGGATTCGCTAATGGAAGTTTCAGAGTCCACATTTAAAGCTCTATCATCAAGTCATGCTGTATTTCTTGTTGTCACTACGCCTCCACTCGTCTTGCTTCACGTCATCTTTTCCGTCATTCAGTTCTTTGTCACTGTCGTTTTCCCAACTCGGATCCTCCTTGCCTCGTGTCCTCCTTCTATCTTCT